>OMLM01007791.1:0-44205 GCA_900302695.1 Helostoma temminkii
AAAACCAATAACATGTCTCTGTCTGGTGCTACTCCTACCAGCACCTCTAAAACTCACTCGTACCTCACTTGTTTAATCTGTACACAAACTAAATTGTAAAACAGATATTTGCATTCTAATGATGGACAGTTTCTTGGTCACTATCATCCTGGAGTGTTAGTTGGTTGCTTGGCAATTGGTCCCCGTACTGTATACTATATACGCCACTCAGTTTATCGGTTCACTGATCTAATGCTCAGTGAGAAGGAAACAAGAAGCCAAGATGTCAAATTATTTCTTTAAATCTGCTTACTGATGTTACCAACATTTGTTTCATTTTATTACCCATTGTCCTCTTGACCTCAACAGCTGGCATTTGGGCATTTGTTCTTCAGCCCCACATATACATGTCATGTCAGCCTGTGAGTCACAGGCTACGACTGAAGCCCACTCTTATGTTTATCTTCATCTATATTGATGTCACACTGTGTTCACTAATAGTACAATTACATAGGCTGCTTTGAAAATATATACTTTTATACAGAAACAAAGGAAGAAATTAGATTAAATTGAAACTTGGCCCAGTTTTGTCTATTTAGTCCATTTAAAGGAAATATGAGCTCGAGCGATGCATTACAAATCTCAAGCTTGACTGTTGCCTTTTCTTTGTCCAATCCTTTCTCTCAGCAGAGTGAAATGCTGATCAACCAGCTGAGGGAGATCACTGGCATCCAGGACCCACAGATTCTCTACAGAGCCTTGAATGTAAGACCACAGAACTTTTATTTTAGGATCTGTGATATTGTTCAATTATGGATGGTATTGTCATTGTGTATAGCATTTATTTATATAGTGGCAGCTAATGAGTGAAGTGTAACATCATCATGATTTTCCAACTACTGGACAGACAGAAAAAAAACACATTCGCAACTATGTCATTGTTTTTATATGTTCAGTTTATTAATCCCATTGGCAAACAGTGAAGCTGAGGCATTTTGGATCAGTTATCCCAGTTGATAATGTACCAATGGTAAAAGCCTGTAATTAAAATAAGTGTTAAACTTTTTTATGTTTATAGTACTTAAAATCTTTAAATGATTAATCTTAAGCGGTTCAGAAAATGGATGGATGGAAGGATGTTTGTTAATTTCACTGTCAAACTGAATTTGGTTGGACTGGGATAAAGTTGTTTAAAAGCTCCTGTTTACATATACTTAGTCTTCCCCTATGATGCCCATATGATGATAAAACATTTACAAGACAATAGATAGAGTTTATCTATACAAAATGCCATATATATATATACACATACTTAATATTCTGCACACTAATAACATCCCAAATACCTGTCCTTATCTTTTCCTTATCCCCTCTCTCTAAGGCCAGTCAGGGTGACATTGGACAGGCTGTTGGACTCCTGACAACGCAGCCTGCAGACGTTCAGGATCCTGGAGAAACACAGGAGTCAGGGATTTCTGGAGAGGTCTGGGAGGGCCACAAAGGTACAGCTAAAGACAAAATGGGCAAGCAGACTATGTTCACACTGGAACAAAAATGATAAAATTATATACTGTTACACTGAACACAGTGTTAAGCACAATGCTAACATTTTCATGTTGGATTAAGGGTGTACTGTCAACTGAGATAAACTAAGAATGTCTACATCATTATTAGTTCTTGCAAATAACAGATTTGTATTTCATCCACCTAGCCAGAGTTGTTAGAACTTATGGGTGAATCACTGTACCTGTTAAAAGTTGTACCTGTTGTAGCTGTTCAAATGCAGATTTGTTAAGTGGATTTGATTGACACAGTCTCCTTAACCTGATCTGATGGGAAAGGGAGTTTCAGAGCTCCTAGAGACTCTGACAAAAACTCCTTAAAATACTGGTCTTTTACTTGCAAATAGGTTTGTTTTGGGAAAGCCATGTCCATGTATAGGAATTATATCCCATATTTTGTTTTATATCATCTTGATTGACATGTTGTCTGTCTCTTTAGGGATCCGTAAAGATGAACTGCAGACTGCCATAGAACTCAGCCTGCAGGAGTCCCACGATGCTCAGGAGGAGGAAAGACAATTCCATAGGTACAGAGGAACCGTTTTTTTAGTGCTTTTTTTTACTAGTGACTGATGCTTGTTTTCTTCTAAAATATTTTAGAAAAATATAAAAATAGAACCAGTTGCTCTTCTGTGGCTTGCAAACAGCATGTTACCATACTGAAGTTAACACACCAGGCATTTATTCTCGTTTGCTGTCTTGCAACAAACCTTGTGTTTCCAAACCTTGTGCTTTTCTAGGAGACTTCAGGTGGATTCAAACTAAAATTTTAGCATACAGCCTATACTCAGGACAGGCAATGTAACCTGCCAACCTGTGTTTAACAAAGTAGTAAAACCAGTGTTTTTAAACGGGTAATTTAATGTTCTACAGGGCTCTGGAGGCCAGTGCAGAGGAGAATGCAGCAAGAATGAAAAGGAAGAGATGTGAAGCCCAAAGTGAGATGTGTAGCCCTGCAGACTGGATCCGTCAGGATGACTGGCCGGTGGGCATTCGTAATGTAGGAAACACCTGCTGGTTCAGTGCTGTCATCCAGGTGAGGATGAGGAGAGACAAAAGGGAATCAGTGTGTGACAAGCTAACATCAAAGTGCTGAGGATCTGGTCACCTGGGAGGCATTTTTGCTCTAAATCATGCGCACTATTTGTCAAACAGGATCCAGGGCTGCCTTTTTCAGTCTAAAAATGAGAATTTTAAATACTGTACTGTAACTAAAATAGGAACATTTCATAAATCATAAATTCAACAACTGCTTCAGTTGTAGTTTTAAAGTTTCTGCCTAATCAGTGTTTGCTGTATTGTGAAATGCCAAAATTACCATTCAGTATCTCACCCTTAAGGTGACCAGAAACCTATAAAGAGATCTGTTTGGGAACAATTAAGATTTGGTGTCTTATCTTTAGTTAAGAAACTAGATATTTGCCTCAGTGTAGATTATAATTTTAGATTTTATACGTTTATATTATGAGATAATATTATATTTATTATGTTTAAATACAGTATGTGTTGACTTTGCTCAGTTTTTGTTAGAGATGCAGCATTATTATATGAAAGAGTAATATGTTTTATTACAGCATAAGTTACAGTAGATGAGTGAGGTCAGCACCCTTGCCCATATTACATTTAAATAACATACAGTGTATATTACAGCTAAGAAGTGCACACTTTACAAGTGTCCTTCCAAGTGTCCACAAGTGTCCCAAGAGTCTTTTACTGCCTTTGCTGCTAAGACTCTATCAACAAACTTTCCTGTCTGTCAAAGGTATCAAACCTTGTTTCCACGTAGCAAATATGTTTTGGACTCCAGCCTATCCTAATTTTTTCCACTATAAAATTAGCTCACACGTGGTTCATATATTTAGTGGTCTTCTTTTCTGTGACCTGGTTCTAAATGTGATCCCCTATCAGTTCAGTAGCCAGCATGTTTTTAAGTTGACAGCAGAAACATTGTGACAGCAAAGAATCAAATTTTTTTCATTATCTCAGGCTAATGGAGTTTAAACGTCAGAAGCAAAACAAAAAATGTGGGAATTGTCCTGTTAAATGAGAGCATACAGTATTTTTCTAAGCTGCTAATTCTATTAGATGTCCATTCCAGACTGAATTTAGTCAGGCCTATCAGGTGGCTTGGCCGAAACTGAAGCCCTTATTGAGATGCACAGGCTGTGCAGATAATTAAATAGCGAATGATGTGATGATAGACTTTCTAGTCTAAGCCTGAAATGGACAACAAGGAGGCAGTGATTGTTTGTCTCTGTTGAACCCAGATATGCTTCTACATTGATTGAGAAGTCAACCCCCCGAAGGACACGGGTTATTATCTGGGAATAGAAATAGGAAAATGAGGCAGTGTTGTTTGAATACAAATGGTGTCCAAATGATACCCTTTTGTTTTTTGCTAGTGTTGACTCTCTTTGTTGCAACTGAATTGAGTGCTGTAGATTCAACAGAGCCTGACTCTTGATAAAGCAGTCTCCCCTAAAAAAGTAATTATGATATCAGATTGAGGCTGAGTGACCACATGATTCAGTTGTCAGTTCATATTGCCCCTATTATCCTCTGCGGTATAAATTACAGTAAAACTGAGATAAGGTGTAATTGAATTTCCCACTCAAAGGGAAAACATATATTGAGATATTCCTAAGTGCTCAGAAGCTCCACTCACCAGCTCCCATGACACAGAAGACTAACTGACTGGTATTAATGCGTTTAGTTTATCATGAGAAACATAAGCACACTGTAACAAAGTGTCATGCATATGTGTTTGTTTATTATTTTCTTAATGATATTATTTCTAAAAATGGGTTTACAGTTATCTCCTATGTTACATCAGCAAAGGCAAAGAAAACAATTTATGTTATTTTATTATTATTTTGAATATCTTCTTAATTGTCTAAGTCATTACTGATGGATCTACAGCTGTACTTCATCTATTGTGCAATGGCAGCCTGCTTGTAGAAAACTACAGTCTTATCTAAACAAATTTTAAAAAATCCAATACTATTTAATGTCCATAATTATTCTATACTAAAATTATTTATTTATGTTTCATTTTACTTACTATTGTAATTTCTGAGATATATGAGATCAGGTTGTATTTCACTAAAATTTCTGTGAGAAATATTTATTCCCAGATCAAGTTCCTGTACACTGTGTATATTTCACTATGGCCCAATTTCACCTTTTTAAGCTTAGGAGAAATTAAGTGTATTTTTTGTTCTATGATCTTTCCAGGTTAGACCACTACTACAGTGCATGCACACTGTAGGATGTTTCTCATGTCTGACCTTTACTGCGAGGATACATCATGCCCCATGTGTTGTTTTCTTCTTGCAGTCACTGTTTCACCTGCCTGTGTTCAGGAGACTGGTTCTTAACTATCATCTGTCCGAGCGAATCCTGGAGAAGTGTAAGAGCCATTCAGTGAGTAAACTACTGTCTCAAGTAGGATTATTTTTAATGAAGTATATTTACTCTGCCAATACTGTTTCCACCAGGCTTTCACAGGCCTTTGTTAGTATATTTCTATTCATTCATAAAGGTACATTTTTCTTATTAGCATAGCCAGAATGTGATGGTATAAAAGGCGCAGGTTTGACTCTGAGTTTGTTAACAGGACAAGAGGAACATTGCCTTCATGCAAGAGCTGCGCTGCCTGTTTGCCCTCATGGTAGGCTCGACACGTAGGTTTGTGGATCCTTCAGCTGCAGTGGAGCTACTGCGAGATGCGTTCAGGACCAGTGAGGCCCAGCAGGTACAACACATTGTGTTGTGTTTTACTAGAACATACATACTTATTTTCATTTATCCTTATAGGTTTATTCATGTGACTACATAGATTCATTGATTCTGACTCTGCACTTCACCACTAGATTGTCCCTTCTTGTCTTAGCTTTGACCGATTGCTAGGCTTTATCCACACACAGGAATTAAAGAGCACACTGCTAAAGGCAAAAGGAAGAACAAACTCTAAAGTTTGAAATTTTTCTCTCCATATCAGGATGTCAGTGAGTTTTCACACAAACTGCTTGACTGGCTGGAGGATGCATTTCAGCTGGCTGCCAAAGGAAAGTGAGTTATATGTTGATGTCATCCACATTCCACAGTTAATGACTACTCACTCATAATTTGCTAAATTACACAATATACTACTATACAATATTACTTTCAGTGACGCAGACGATAAACAGCAGAACCCCATGGTCCAGCTTTTCTATGGCACTTTTGTGACAGAAAGAAGACATGAAGGTTTGTGTTTTTGCAACTGTGTCATAATCAGTGTGGATTTTCCTTTTCAATCACTTGAGGACGTATGTGATTCTGCCTAGGTAAGACGTTATATAACACCGAGCAGTTTGGCCAGTATCCCCTGCAAGTGAATGGCTTCAACAACTTGGATGAATGTCTAGAAGGTGCTATGGTCGAGAAGGAGATTGAATCACTACATTCAGATCACATTGTTACATCTGGCCGAGAGGTGAACAGCTTTAGAGCTTTTACAGTCACTAAGAGTTTGTGCAATTTGATGCCGTGCTACAACAACATTTTGGTTTTTTCATATTTTCTCTTGGTTGCAGAGATGGTTCAAAAAGTTACCACCAGTCTTGACATTTGAACTATCTAGATTTGAATTCAACACTCAGCTTGGTCGCCCTGAGAAGATACACAAGAAACTGGAGTTCCCACAAATCATTTATATGGACAGGTGAGCTTTGAACAGGTAAAACAGGCCAAAGAGAGTGTGCTCTGTACAGGCAAAGTGAAAAAAAGGCAAAAAGATATATACTTAGCACTGATGTTAGAGGATTGGTGCATTAATGTATGTACAATAAGTGCACAAAACAAGGCTAAATAAGGCTAGTACCTGTCTACAAAATTGATGATTTGGGGGATTGCCTTACTGTTTTTGTACAGATATCTTCATAAAAATATTGACCAGACCCATGAAAGGAGAGGAGAAGTGAAAAAATTGAAGGAGCAACTTGCAGCCCTTCAACAGAAGCTTGAGTGGTAAGTTACTTGGCAAGGTTGATCTCTGACTTCTTAAGAACAGAGCATAGATTTATTCTCTCATTTCTGTATTTGCAGCTACAAAAACTATGGTTCAGGACCTACTAAGTATCCTCTGGCAGACATGTTGCAGTTCGTGTTGGAGTTTGCTACCACAAAGCCTACAAGTGTTTCCCCAGCTGAAGACCTGAGACCAGCTGCATCTTCACCAACTCCTGCAAGCCTTCCTATCAGTGAACTTACTTCTAAAGACAACAGGTGGAGTACACAGAAGACCATGATATAAAGTAAATTATCCAATAACGTGTGTTTTTGTTTGATTTGTCACAGCAAATCTTTGTTGTTGAAGGGAGTAGCATAAATGAAATGCTAATACATTAATACATAAATTAATATACTGTATAAATTGCTTCTACAGTATGTAAGACCCACCAACCTTCTTGCTGAACTAAACATAATGGTCCATGTTTTAATCTGTCTTTGGTGCTTATATTGCCAACCTCAGTGAATCCGGAGACACAGCTTCATCTGAGGGTCTGGTTTCCAGTATTTCAAGTTGCCAGCGGACCCCCATATACAAGCCCTTCACCCAGTGCAGACTCCCTATTGACTGCCCCCCACACCCAGCCCCACACAGCATCACTGAAGAAGAGCTTCACTTTGTTAAGACCTGCCTACAGCGTTGGAGAACCGAAGTAGAGAATGACATAAGTGGTATGTTAATGCAAATACTATACAATACAAAAACTATACTATATACTATATACTGCTTTTAATCTAATGATCACACTGTGAGATACAGATTAACTAAGACTGAGCTGTGAGAGCAGATTTTTCTTTATTTAGTATTATGGACATTATATTTTTAGCTGTGAAATGTCATGTTTCGTTTCCTTAAATGTGGTCGATGAGAGACAAACAGAGCAGTGAAGTTGCCAAGACGTCAAGTTCAAATATGTTTAAATGCTGCATCACGTTGAGGGGATTTTGCCACTATAATAGACATTTTACTTTACACAAAGTTATTACATTAGTTGTTAATAATGGAGGTTTTCATATGGCTTTATTTACATGCAAGCAAACCAACTGAAAGACATATAACTGCAGTTGGTGTGAATGTGTCTCTGTGCAATTTTATTGCACGTTCTTTGCTGTGCTTCCTCTCCCACATAACTGAACCTGTTTAGTGTATATTAACTGTTATACTGTATGTGGAAATGTAAATAATCAGTGCAGGTGAAAATAACCTCTACTGCATCATAGGAAAATGGCACTTCACTGGTGCAAATTTGCAAATAGACACCGTCCATTGTCTCTGTGTCTCTCAGCTGACTGTGACTCATGACCATCCCTAACAACAGACCAATAAATGTGTATTGTTGAGTCATATTCACCTGATATGAATATCAGCTAGAGAAACCCAGCTCAAACATTATAGGGCAAAACACCAGGTGAAACAATCTTCTATCTTCTTTTAGCTATATAAAGTAGAAGGTTTGTGTGTATGTTGTTTATAGGCTCCTAAACCCCAGAAGGGATCTTAGCCAAACTTGGCACAGAGGTAGCGCTCCACCATGGTGAGGTTTTAGACCAACTGCCATTCAAGAGTTATAATTTTTTTACATTTACTGCATAAATTAGTGGGTTTTTTATGGGAAATGGCAGTGGCCTTGACTGAGTGAACACTAAAGTAATAATTAATTCTCTGAGGACAAAAACTTTTTGTGTTCAGGTAAATAAAGTATCTAGGGTTTCTTTGTCTGCAAAACGTTGATTCCAAAAACCTGGGCAACGCTGTGTACTTCAGCTAGGAAGAAATATGAAAGAAAGAAGTGTACTGTACTTAATTTCTTTGTTTTTCTGTATTGGGTGTGTCTGTGTGTGGTTGTGTGTGTGCATCAGAGCTAAAGGCTAGCATTGACAAGCTTACTCAGATGCTCGAGGGCATGTATTCAGACAACAGTCTCTGCCAGGTAAGAGCTAAACTCACTTAATTCACCCTGACAAACAGTTTAGTCACATATTTTGGACTCAGTATTTTATACAGTGGATAGTCAGTGCTACGTGCCACTCTACTGTTATTCAGGTACCTTACAGACTCCATGCAGTGCTCGTTCACGAGGGCCAGGCGTCAGCGGGTCATTACTGGGCCTATATCTATGACCATGCCAACCAGCGCTGGATGAAGTATAATGACATCAGCATCACTGAATCATCATGGGAGGAGCTAGAGCGAGACTCCTTTGGGGGCATGACCAATGCCAGTGCCTATTGCCTGATGTATATTGATGACAGGCTACCCCACCTTATTACAGGTATAACTACATATACATTGTAGTTGGTTAGTTAGTTCTCCTCTATAGCACCACATTAATAGAGGTTAGAATTGAATAAAGCAAGTGTTTTGCTAAGTAGACAACTTGCATATGAGTTCTTTTTTAATTTATCCCCTGCTACAACAGGAGGTGGAAAATACATTAAATTGTATATGTATGCTAAGATAATATGAAAATCAATAAAAAATATTAAATACAGTATACATAGTGTACAAAAACAAATAGAAGGTCCTTGCTTTCAAAAATGAAAATGTTTCTTACTGCATATATACAGTATCTGCATAATGTACAGCCACTGTGTTCTGGCAATGTGTGCAAGTCCTTTTTGCAAACAAAAATGGAATTGATTGCCATACTACAAAACAAAGTATTAGTTATATAATGAAAATTAAAATCTATATAATGACATTTTTTCTCTTGATGTGTCATAATTCATCTAAGGAGTTTTTTTTCCATATTCTAATAGCCAAAACATAGTCCTTGGTATCATGTGAAGCAAATATTTGGAAGACTAGCATCTGGGAACATAACTGTATAAAAACATGTCTGCAATATTTTCTGAAACACTATTATGTACACATGAAGTCAGTAAACATTGTATAACTTTATCAACTGACCATATCACACATCTTCTCAGAGGACACAGATGATGAGACAGGTCAGGTGCTGCGAGGCATAGACTCCTTGCCACCCCTGCTCAGGCGCTACGTCCAAGAAGACAACCGCTGGTTCCAGCAGGAACTCAGTGAATGGGAGGAACAGTTCTGTCAAACAGCAGCCCCACAGGGAGAGTCCACAGCTTCTGCAGAGCCCCCAAACACAAATCCAGACAACATACAGCAAACACCTGTGGAGCCAGCACCCCAGTCAGGACCCCCCGCTGAAGAACTGGGCCAGGGAGCTGATTCAGAGTCACAACCAGATCCAGAGGAAAAGGAGAAGGATTCAGAGCCTGAGCCCAAAGAGAAACCTGAAGGTGACTAGAGAAACTAGAGTGAAGAGGGGGTTTTCTAACACAATACCTGCACAGTCATTCCCAGTAAGATGTATAGGCATAAAACATGTAGCAATGGAAGCAAATTGCCAGTGAGTATTTAAAAAATTTCTACACATTTTAAGCTAATATTATGAATTTTAACCAAATCTATAACTTTCCTGGAGAACACAACATATTCAGTCTGAGATTTTGACTCCCCACAGTATGATCTCTTTCTTGGGTTATCTGTTTTGTCAGTTTTTTGGCCTGTCACATTTCTACTTAAAAATAAATACAGATTATTTTCCTACAACGCAGTGCTTGTTAACGCAGCATAAATATGTTTTCACTTTCCTGTTTTGTTCTGTTTTAAACCACAGAAGAATCAGACTTAACGCCAGCACCACCAGAGACCCCTGGTTGCCAGCTTTACGAGAGCAGCAGTTCAGCTGTTACTGACACCATGGCACCCAGTCAGAGCTCCACCTCATCTGAGAAGGAGCTGCAGAGTCAGGTGGGAAAGTCTGTGACTGCCCGCTCGCTCGTTCCCTGTCTGTTGAATATGGGTCAGAAATTCCAGGCCACAAAAATAAAGTGTGTACATCTGGGTCAAGGATCCCATTTCACCACTTAGCATAGTGATGGAAGTCCAGGCTTAATGTTAGACAGGGGGTAGAGCAATGTGCAGATAAAGTAAAGGTCAGGGGTGATTACTGCTTGCAAGTGTTTTGTTTGATAGTAGCTTGTTCAGTAGAAATGTTGTTACTTTTATAGCAATACTGTCATAGTCACTAGATTCTTCTCTGATTAAGACTAGATTAGAAAATTAATATGTATTTCAGGTGTTGTTAAAGATTAAACAAGTTGTTCCCAAACATTTTATGTTTGTGGCCTCTTTAAAGGTATTTTCAGATGTCTGTGAATTGATGGCACTAATTAGACTACCTGTAATTGAATATTTTTACACATATTGTATAAATACCTTTACTTACATTACTTCTTGCACCACCGACAGCTCAATGCTGGGAAGACAGGGGGAGGCCTCAAACAAAGTTACAGTATATTGCAAAAAGTATTTTTATTCAATCTCAAATAACCCAAAATGCACCATTCAGCCTGGCAAATTACTGTACCGTAGAGCTGAATCAGCACTTTTGACACAAGGCAAACAGAAACTCGTTATTAGCTTTACTTTCTGCAGTCTGGCAATAAAGAAAAACTGATAACTCAGGTTCAGGTAATAACCTCACACCTCTGCAATACCACTTATGTGCTGTTGACATACCAGAAGTACTATTGATACACTGCTTTGTAAGTGAACATTCCCCCCAAAGTGTGTTTCTGTCTGTACAAAGCTGCAGGATTTCTGCTGAGCCACATGGCTACATATAATAAAAATTGTTTTGGTGTAAATGTCACACTTAAAATAGAAAGACCTGCTGTTTATGTGACTTGACATTTTTCAGATATGTTCATTTTACTATGCAGGTGTGTTGAGGCAATGTGTTGATTAGGTTGAGTGCTTTATTGTATGAAGCACACAGTGCAAGTGCTGTGAAAGACTGATCAAGAGTGGTGTGATAAGAAAGATACTTTCAAAACAGTAACTGGGATAAATTGATAAGACACTGAATGGATGGAAGACATAGTAATGTGTATGTGTTGATTCTTTCTCTGTCAGCCTCCTGGTCAGGAAGAGCTTGATAATCAGGAACAATCTGACCTCCATGCGGATAAGGACGGCACAGTGGTTGCAGGCCTCAGCCCTGAGACTGAAGGTGAGCCCGAGGCTGCCGGAGAAGCTCCTGAAGATGAAGAA
Source organism: Helostoma temminkii (assembly GCA_900302695.1). Lineage (NCBI taxonomy): Eukaryota > Metazoa > Chordata > Actinopteri > Anabantiformes > Helostomatidae > Helostoma > Helostoma temminkii. Next base: position 11,683 of record OMLM01007791.1, read on the forward strand.
GAGCAGAAAGATGACGTGCAGCAGCAGGACGTCCCGGCTAGACAGCCTGAGAACGAGGTCTCAGAAGTGGAGATCCCAAACGTGGGCAGGATCATGGTGAGGGCTGATGCGGATGGATACAATGAAGAGGTACGTACGTTTGATACGAATGACACATCTGTACATGCATGCAAATGGGATGCAGCCAATCAAGATCTTTACATGCATCATCAGCATTTTAATTTTAAATAGTTTGATGTGGTATGGGATAAGTATTGCATTATGCCATGATAACACATAATTCATTTTGTTAACAAGGTTGTAACTTGTTTGCTGCCCAGTCAGTTTTATAATGACAACAATCAGTTTCTCTTCTTCTCTGCTGTGTCGTTTCCCAGATGATGCTGACCCCAGCTATGCAGGGCGTCATTCTAGCCATAGCCAAGGCTCGACAGACTTTTGACAAGGAAGGTCCTGAGGCAGGCCTCATCAGGGTATGATATTTGAAAAATATTAAACATCTCACATCAACACTATATTGCACTAACTATAATAATAACTTTTGGTGTAATATAGTTAGGATATTAGACATAGTAGTTTTAAATTGCTACATTATGGTTTGATTCAAGTCATAAGCACAAAAAAATCTGATATTTATGTGTTTATTCATTTAATCCTTGAGATATTCCTTCATTTTCAACTGCAGATTTTGTTGCAGTGTTATCAGCACACAACACGCTGTATTCATATTAACAATTATCTGTTATCAGAAGATCAGAAGCCTTCTAATGATTTCTCTCTGTAAATAATAAAGATCAGAATTCTTATAAAGCACATTATTCTAAATGTGAGAAGGTCAAAGTCAGTAGAGTGTTTTTACCTTGTCTCACAAAATCCAATTATCCCACATTTATTGATAACACAGAAAATACTTAAACAGAAAATATTTCCAATTCTCAACCATTCTTAGTGTTGAAATACAAAAATGATAACCTTACATGAGGGGATGCTTATATTGATACATAAAGCATACAACTGTAATATTTTAAGGTTAATTTTTATTAGATTTTCCAGTTTTCTAACCCATTGTGAATGTACAAAATAATACTGAATGTCTTAACATGTCTAAGTCACTTTGGATAAAAGTATCTGCCAGATGACTAAATATAAATGTATTAGTAATCATAATATCACCAAAATTTGCTTTAAGCATTTTCAGTCCGTGTAGGAGTGGTCTGTGGTGTATCAGTCACAGCCGGGTGATATCAATGAAACATATCTTCATGTTACATATTTCTGACTTTGTGACAGTCAAAATTGAAATACTAAATTTCTCTCCTGTTTTTCGATAGGCCTTCCATGAGGAGTATTCTCGCTTGTATGAGCTCTCCCAGGAGGAGACCACACCCCAGGAGGATGTTCGTCTGCAGCACGCTCTGGTCTACTTCTTCCAGAACAAAGCACCCAAGCGCATCATTGAGAGGACGCTGCTGGAGCAATTTACTGACCGCAATCTGAGCTTTGATGAGAGGTGCACACAGATAAGAAATAAACAGCCCCTCGGACATTAATTAAACACTAGACACTCAAATCCAAAGTTTGAATTATTTCAAACTTTTCACAAGTTCAAAAATAACACAAGATAATCTGCTGTATCGTCACAATCTAGGATGAAACTGACATACCTTTGTTGGACATTTATTTAAAAAATGTCATGAAGCTTTTAATCCTATTTGACTTTGTTTGCTTGATTGTTTATGTATAATGTGTGCACATCTGTAATCACAGTAGCACTTTAACACTTAATAGTTAAATGCACATTACACAGTGTACCATACAGCTTGCATATTATGCCATCTAGTGTCCATAGTTCAGATGTGCAGCTTGGTGTGGATGTTGCTTGATGATGATCAGCCCCATTCTACTCTCTTCATATGTCCTTTATGTGCCTTTAGGGCCATCAGTATCATGAGGGAAGCCAGAGCCAAGCTGCGCCTCATCAAACCTGAAGACATGGACATGGATGAATACATGGTACTGTCAGTGTTTAATGTTCAGACTTCAGAGTTCATCTGTTACTGCTGTATTTTATTAGCTATATGTACGTTCATATGTATGTTTATATTTAAGTTCAAGACCATTACATCTTGATATGCAAATCTTTGCAAAATCACTAGGATCAGTATTGAAATATACAAATGAATTTCAAACAAGCCTATGCAAATTCATTGGGCTGAAAGTTTTACCCACTGGAGATAATCATTGGAGAAATTTGCTTAGTGTGAATAGCTGATCACGGGTCTAAATACAGTTTGGCCTCATTCTGGACATAAAACTCTAATCTGACAGGTTTCTTTGTGGTTGGAATTGCAGCAGTGAGTGTGTAAACCCAATGACAACTGGTCACGCTGGAATGAAAACTATGTAGATGCCATCATTATGCAACTGTTTGAGTGACTGCTTCTTCTAAAAAGAGCATTGTGTGGCCGTAACATAATTACACTAATGAAAGGATTTGATGATGAATAAATTAAATGTACCGATAATCTAACTGTTAAATAATGTTATATAATTCTCTGGTTCACAACAAATTCTATGAAAAATAGAAAAAATCAGTAATGAATTGATACTAATTACTAGAAATTTCTTTGTATACATAGTCTAGTATACAGTATGTTATTCCATATTACGAGGACTTTACTTTTTTTAGCTACAGGATTATTTTAAACAAACTTGTCACAGGGCAGTGGGTGGCACTGTCGCCTCACAGCAAGAAGGTCCTGGGTCCGATTCCTGGGGTCGGTCTTTCTGTGTGGAGTTTCTGTGTGGGCATGTGGGTTCCGGCTTCCTCCCACAGTCCAAAAACATGCAGTTAGGTTAACTGGGGACTCTAAATTGCCTGTAGGTGTGAATGGTTGTTTGTCTATATGTGGCCCTGTGTGTGCGGGTGTACCCCGCCTCTCCAGCCCGTAAGCTGGCTGGGATAGGCTCCAGCACACCTGTGACCCCTGCGGGGACTAAGCGGTTTAGAAGATGAATGAATAAATGAACTTGTCACAAATAGCAAATGTAGCATTTGTTGCTTGTTCTGTGTCCTCTCACAGCAGTGGCACGACGACTACAGGATGTTCAGGACAGTGTTTGTCTACCTGCTGACTGGGCTGGAGCACTACCAGCATGGGAAGTAGGTGTCAAATGTTCACATTACGGGTCAGATCAATCCTGCAGATCAATATTAATCAGCTTGGTGTGTCATTGCTTTGATTTTCTGAAACTAAAAACTGAAACTAAAGTATCTGAAAAGTTGTAATATTTGTGTACAGTACAAATACAATACAAACATAAGGATACAATCCTTTCAAAGTGACCCTATAAAGAGCTCAACACCGAGCATGTTGTTGTCAGAAGAGCATTATTAGTTATGTTTAGAAGATGAAGAATAGCAGGAAACTTATTTGAGGGTAATGAGGTTCTGGAGGTCCTGCAAGGAAAACAGGATGTAAAAATATTTTGTTAGAATTGCATTGTTAGCATTGTTCCGTAAGAAAAATATGCAGCAGTTACATGACTACATCCTCATTTAAGACCAGAAATCTTCATATTTACACGCATTTTAATGATGAATGAATATCACCCTGAATTAACTCGATGTAGCTTGGGAACTATAACCTCTGTGTTCTGCCCTTTTGAAAAATATTTTTTACAGAATTAAAATATGTTTCTTACTGAGGAGAAACATAGTAACTGTGTGTGTGTGCTGCAGGATTCGTGAAGCACTCATCTACCTGGCTCATGCGTATGAGACCAATGATGCCCTGCTGAGGAATGGAGAGAAACGTGGAGTGGATAAGTCTCTTATTGCACTTTACAGGAGGAAATGCCTCACTGTGAGTAAGGCATCGTTTTTACAGTACATTGCTGGGGGTATATATACACATATATATGTGTGTGTGTGTGTGTGAGGACTTTGTGAAAACTGAAAGTAAAATCATGCACAGACAGTGGAAACCTAGTGATTTAAATTATTATCTCCATCCGTCTCTTCCTCTGAACCTTCACCATGCAGGTGCTGAATGAAAGAGCATCACGTCTGTTTTGCAGCGGTGAGGAGAGCAAAGTGGAGGAGGGTGTCGCCATCATGGACGAGGCCGTCATCCCCTGCCTTCACCTGATGAGCCGCGACTTGGCTTTATCGCAGGAAGACCGGGATGCCATGGAAAGTATCCGGAGCCATTGGTGCTGTTGCCTGGGCCAAGACATGGATGGTGAGATTCTATGTTTTAGTTTGTCAGCACATTAAACAATCTAGTTATTTTCTACTAAGGTTTATTTGTACGTCCTTTGCATAAGCCACATTTGAGTTTGTGGCTCTCCACATTGTATATTTTACTGTTTTCCTGTTTTTTCAATATGTGCAGGCTCCAAATACCAGTTTGCTATTCATAAACAACAAAAAAAAGACTAAGATGACTTGTTTGAGTCAAACCACATTTTTTCATAAACATTTTTAAATATTTCATGGATGGTAGTAGGTTTGATAAACGTGGTTCTAGAAAGTTTTAGTATTATGATATTATTATATAACAATATTTCACTGTCTAATTTATTTATTTATTTTTTTTCTTAATTATATTTTACTTGTACAAATATTCTTACAGTTTCCTTATAAATCGTTGTGCATACTGTACCGTCTAACAAACAAAACGTTGCCTTCCAAACTCAATTTAACTTACGCTAAAATAATCGTCTGTGTTCAGACTCATTGCAGGTAAAGTTGGGTGAGTTTCTGCCCAGGGTTCTGGACGGTTCAGCTGGAACTGTAGTGCTGAAAGACCCACCAAAAGTCCATGTTAACCAGTCCCACGACCTGTGCAGTCGCCTGGCTGCTGTCATGGAGTCCATTCACAAGACTTCGATAGTTATCGTTAAATAGAGTCCTGAATGTAACCACCAGCAACCTCCTTGAATGTGCATCCTACCTTCAAGCAACGTGGCTGATTGATCAATGCGCTGCTGACCGACTGTGGTGTAGAGGCAACGAGTAGTTTCGAACAAGCCAAGTGATGTGTTTAATTGTATCTACTGGTTTGCCATTTCACGTGGATATCATGGATAGAGGTTTTAACTTTGCAAGTTATGAGGACTTATTAGTGCTAGATAGAGGCATAGCATTAATGCCCACTACAAAAACATTACATTATCAAGAAATCTCAAGCTCCATCCACAAATCCTAAACAGGCCTCAGTATTGTCAGAATTATTAAAATACACCCTCAGTATTATTCAGAAGCTTACCTGTATCAATGTATCCTGCCACCAGCAGTCTCCAGAAACATACTAACTATTAAAAAATCATGATGACAACAGCAGTAGGATATATGTTTTACTCACTAGCAAACTCTTTAGATTAACTTGTTAGATACTGGCAAGAATTGGACAGGGATTCAGCTCTGCAGGGACTGACTGGATTAGTAGGGTTTGTGGATTGTTGCAAAGCAGCTTGGATGCACAATAAGGCCTTTACACAGGGCTGGAAAAACACCATATTTCTTCTGCACAGTAATAAACACCGTCTGTGTGTTTTTTTATGTTTTATATTACTTTGTATTTTTCCAAAACAGACTCAGAAAAATTTTTGCTTTTAGAAAAATATATAAAAAATATATATATCTACAGAACTATTACATATAGCATATTAAAGGGGGGCATTCTATACAACTTTTAAAAGGAACTGCTGCACATCCTAGAAGTACAGATCTCAGAAAATCTCTGAACTACATCTTACACTGAGTGACAAGCCTTCTTTATTTGTAAACCCCCTAAAAGGAAACAAATGGGACAACAAAAGATAAAATCCTGTTTTCTGGTGTCCCAGTGCAGAATCATGAATGAATCCTGTGAATCAGGATTTTCTCAACAGCAACATGGAGGTATTGTAAAAGCTATTTCTGGCTGCCGATTTCGCACTGCTTTTCCACTTGTATTCTGAAGATACAAAATAAATGTTTTAAATTCTCTCTGTATACTCTACAATTGACTGTCTTCACTTAGTCTAGTGGGACTTCTGCTTATCTTAAACAATAAGGCTGGCGACATTTTACATTTTGCTCATTGTCAAATAATCTTACGAAAAGACCAAAACCAAGAATGAATGAATTTTACTGTACAACTGGTAATATCAATGGAGTAAAATCCTGATAATGACCATTTGTCTGTGCCAATTAAATGATATGAAATGAATGAAAGTACACTGGCTGACTGGTGTGTTCCTGCATTGGTCTTTTAATGGGATTAATTAACACTGGAAGAAATATAGAATAAATCCATCTTTAGCAAATATGATTGTTTTCTGACCCCTCACACCCAGACATTCTTTCAGTTCATTCTTTCACAAGTTTAATTCACATAAGTCTCTTTTATCAATGTGTTCAATAATGTACTACGATTATGTGCTGTTCCATCATGAAATAAAGTCTTTACCAATGATCAGGTTGAAGAGCAAATCAACAGTGCAACTACAGTGAGATTAAAACAATAATAATAGTGAATCGAAGTCTACACAGGGGCAAATTAGGTCCTTGCGTTCAGTCGCCTCTGTTTCCCTTAGCTACAGGATATGTGAGGACTAAGGTACAGGACCTGTGATTATACAGCGGTTTCATCTGCAGACTCATTTGCATTAGAAAATTTTGGTGGCATAGCCTTAATTACATTTTGCACAGGAAGTAGCGATACAATATGCAGTTCTTGTACACACCACACTGTTTACAGTAGACATGGTTCACTGTTATGCTTATACAAAGTTAAAAAGTGTTACTGTTATCATTATCGTGTACATAACCATAACCAACAATGTCATGAGGGTGTTTTGGACACATACAACAGAGCTGCATTGTTGAGGTCTCTCCACTCTGCATCATTGAACATTTGAATGTATCTTTATTTAACACAAACAGGTCGGTGTGAAAAATCTGCACAATTTTGCATGCTGCTTTTTCAGAAGCTGCGTGTGAAACAGCATTTGGCAGCTGAGTCAATGACAGGCCAGAGATAAGCACCAAACATAATGTCTTCATGGAGAATTGTGACATGAAATTATATTGATCCCCCTTTACACCCTTGTCTCTGTGAACTGCATTTACATTCACATTTTAATCACTGGACAGACACTTTTAGCCAAAGAGACTTATAAGAGAGATGCAAAGCAAACAGTATTAATAAGTCAGAGAAGACAAAGCAAAGCAAAGCAGAGAGAACATGCTTCATTTTTGTCAGACATTTGTGTTAGAAGGTGGAAATATAGGGTGTGAAGCGTGCTATCAGTTTTCTTCATGGATGGCCACAGCAAAGTATAACAGCCTAACTAACATACCATCTGCAGTCAAAACAACTTTATGGTATTTGTCATTGTTAGGACAGTTATCAGTCTAGGCCCCTTTTTAATGTGATTTATGAAAAATCTGATTAATTGTATAAGTTGTATAAACGCATGTTGCTTATTTTTAAGTTGAGTTGAACATCAGTGAAAATCTGTTCAAAATAGCCTAAAATTGTATCAGAACCTGATTTGAAAATGATTTTCAAGGAACAATAATTAAAAAGTCTGATTGTTGTGACTATTTGTGCTTTTATTTTGAAGGCTACACGCCCAACCGGAAGCCGTTAAAAAGGTTTTTCTTACCTTTTCTTGCCTCAGGTTGACCCGAAAACTGATACCGATAGCCATTAAACTTCCCCAGCATCGGTGAAAACTGTCATTCTGCTACTGTGAGGATGGCGGTGAGTGGTAGTGTTATTAGAGACCTTAGCTGGACATCTGGAGTGGAAAGGAGGTATTGTTGCTAACCTCAAACGAAGAGCGGAAGTGTCTCAACCAAAACACGGAGCGGTCCAGACGCTGTTCATTTATCGTTTTGTGCGGCGTGGAGAGAGGGGACCTAGTGGGAGTTTGTATCGGTAGTCAACTCAAAAGGCACTTCGACAGACAGGTAAGATGAAAAGTAGTGTAACTGCATCACACACCGCTAACTTTATGTTAGGAATCACATCAGTTAAGTTGGCTAACTAAGTTAGCTAGCTAAAAGAGTCGGGGTTTAACGTCGGGCTGAATATTTTGCCACTTTCATCAACGTTACTGTTCATATCCGTGGCGAGTGGAGATGATAATACGCAAATTTATGCACCAGCACATTTTAGTTGAATGTTAGCATTTTTCTCCTCCGTCTGGACAGCAACGAGGACTAGCTTTGTGTTAGGCTCAGTAAACGGATCCTGCTAACTTCACAGCTACAACTTCTAAATATACTTAGAGCCGTAGAGATGCACCCATGTGCTGAACTAACAGCCCTGCAAAGTGAGGGGATCAGAGGGGGTTGAGTTCAACACTGTGCTGCATTTGTCTGATTTTTACTACAGTTACAATTGTACTTGCAGCGTATATCTTAAACTACGCTCACGCGTTTCGTTGTTACGCTTTGTTTTGAAACTGTAGCGTTAATATTACATCTGCAATATTATTCTGTGTGATGCTCATGCTACGATGAATGTAGTCGGTAAAATGTTGTCTGTTAAGCTTGTTGTCGTGTTGCTTTCAGCATAGCAGTATGTACAATCTTATTTATATCTTATTCCTATTTTATCAAATTTTGTGTACAGATGAATAAGGAGTGGGCAAGCTGAGCTGCACATAAAGGTTATATTAAATAGACAATGTGGCCAAAAATATGGTAGAGTTGCGACAGTGCAATATGCCAGTGTTTTTCTGTATCAATCAATTAGTTACTTGGATTTTAAAATGTCAGAAAATGTCCCTCACTGTTTCCCAGACTCCAGGAAGAAGCCTGCAGATGTCTGTTTTTGTCCAGCGAGCAGCCCCAAACCCCTAAATATTCAGTTTGCTCTTTTGTTGTATTAAGACAGGATATCCTTGCATTCATGCCTGAGAACATATTGTTCAATATTCTTGGACAGAAACATCAGCTGGTTTAACAGGCTCTCTAGTCTTATACGTTTTTACTTAACCTGCCTTCAGGAATTTTCTTAATGGTGCTTCAATTAAGCCTAAAGGTGTGAAAGATGATTAGACATCTAAAGAACTGCAGGTCTCACTTGCCTCCGTTCAGGTCAGTGCTCATGATTCAACGATAAGAAAGAGACTGGGCAAAAGTTCGAAGGCAAAAGCCACTGATGACCAAAAACAACAAAGGCTCATCTCATGTTTGCCAAAAAACATCTTGATTAATATTCTGTGGCCAAAATGTTTTGGAAGGTGTGTGTCCTGTTACATCTGGTGTAAAACTAACACGGCATTTCACAAAAAGAACATCATATCCACAGTCAAACGTGGTGGTAGTGTGATGGTCTGGGACCCGGACGACCGACCATAACTGATGGAAACCATAAAGGAGAATGTCCGACCATTAGTTTGTACTTGGGTTTTGCAGCAGGACAATGATTTGAGTAAGTCTACTTCTCAATGGCTCAAAAAGAACAAAATAAAGGTTTGGAGTGGCCGGGTTAAAATCCAAACTTAAATCTGATTGAGATGAAGTGACATGAACTTAAACAAGCACATTCTTGCTCCAGTGTGGCTGAATTAAAACGATACTTCGCAGCAGTGTACTATGAGTCACACAGACACACTGAGACGAGGATTAAGCCACACAAGTTACTATTTTTTACAACCCCTCTGGCTATTCGCCAACAGCACGTTGGGGCAGAGCATTATTTTTGCAGACATATTCTCATATGCTCCCTGATTGAGATCAGTCTGGATTGTGGGAATAATTGTTGGTTCCCACTGAAAGGGCACATTTTTTGTTGGACATAAATGGAAACATAGAGCTACAATGATTTATTGGCAGGAGGAATCACAACACACTAATATCGGAGGGTACTCTGATAAAGTAGTGTTGTCCTTTGAGTATGTACAGAATGTACAGAGTATTTGACTTAAGATTGTAAATAATGGAAGAAGTCATTTTACTTACTGTCATTTCTACAGTTGTGTTTTGTGTATACATTTCCACCATAGAGAAGTTATACAGCAGTGTATCAGTCATCTTAAACCATGTTTAATCAGTTGTGTGTATTTGTATTAAGCCCCTTTAGGGATTGGTGTGTGCCATTGGTACATGCTGTGTACTTGTCCCACTAAAAATAAACATTAGATCCCAAATATGTAATGGCTGTACACAAACATACATTGATTGTGACTCCTGTTTAAATTGCACACACATGTATTCAAACTAATCTTTTGAGGTTTTTGAGAAATCAATCTCATCTTTATCCCCCATCAGGTGCCATGAGCAGCGAGCTGAATGTGCCTATGGGCTCCCCAGCCCCTGGTGTGTCAGAGCGGGCTCCAGATGGAGGGGGGATGGATTACAGGGACTGGGTAAGGCGCAGTTACCTTGAGCTGGTCAGCTCCAACCACCACTCTGTGCAGGCTCTGTCCTGGAGGAAGCTCTACCTAAGCCGGGCCAAGCTGAAGGCCTCTAGCAGGACCTCTGCCCTGCTCTCAGGCTTTGCAATGGTTAGTTATGTTCACCTTTCTGCCCAGCTTCAGTGAAACAGAAGTATACCGCAGTTGTATCTGTGTTAAGCTGTTGTTGTGGGCAGGAACTGGTTTCTTGTTTGTACCACTGTTTATTCTGCTGTGCATCATAAACGCATTGGAAACAAAGAACTGTGGTTTTGTGACTTTCCAAATGTGTTTCTCCTCAGCCATTGTTGCCATACAGATGAAACCAGTCAGGTGTGATCAGACCTGTCATTAATTTATTGTTGATAGACTCATCTAATACTGACCCACTATGTGAGCTGGAACCTTGTTGAACTGTAGATTGTTTATCAGGTTTCTACACAGTGTAACCGTCTGCTACCATTTGCCATTAATGCCACAAATAATTGAATTTGAATGAATGATTCTTAATGAAATTTACTTTTCTCAATGACATGTCCTCATTGTTTCTGCCGTTACCTTTGACATCATGTCTGAAAGGGGTTAAGATTATCTCAGGATACCAGAAGAGCTAGAAAATGACATTTCAGGAAATGCTGAATGATGATGAATGATTTTGTTTACATATGTGAGGCTTGTCTAGACTTGGTTATTTATTTTACTGTTTGCCATAGGTGGCAATGGTGGAGGTGCAACTGGAGATGCATTACGGTTACCCCCGGGAGCTCCTCATTGCCTTCAGCGTGTGCACCACCGTGCTGGTGGCAGTGCACCTCTTCGCTCTGCTGATCAGCACCTGCATCCTGCCAAACGTGGAGGCTGTCAGCAACATTCACAACCTCAACTCTGTCAGCGAGTCGCCCCACGAGCGCATGCACCACTACATTGAGCTGGCCTGGGGTTTCTCAACAGCCCTGGGTATCTTGTTGTTTTTAGCAGAGGTGGTGCTCCTCTGCTGGATCAAGTTCCTGCCCATAGATTCACCTAAGAAGCCTGTGACCCCTCCGCCTCCAGCACAGAACAGCGGCTGGGAGGCTGCACTGGCCTCCACCATCATCATGGTCCCAGTGGGGGTGATTTTTGTGGTCTTCACCGTGCATTTTTATCGCTCTCTGGTGCGCCACAAGACGGATCGACACAACCAGGAGATTGAAGAACTGAACAAGATCAAAGTGCAGTTGGATGGCCAAGAGCAGGGTCTCCTGACTGTGTGACAATACAACAGCAGTTTTGGAAACGTCTTAATATCACATATTTATAGAGTCAACTCTTTTCTCTGACATTTGTTCAGGTCGTTACTGTCTTGCTTGGACTCACAGGCAGTGAGCTTTCGGGCTCCTCCCTTTGCAGTACAGAGGGCCGACACACATCAGACTGCTAATTTATTCTTAAGGTGAAGTTGTGTTGTAGGACTTGTGCAGAGACTTTGTCCGTCCTTTTAGATTTATATTATGTGATGGTCAAGAGCAGTGTAAAGGTTTACAGAAAAGGGCTACTTTTTTCCATGTATGTATTTTCATGTTATGGTTAGGTTCTGATAGTGCTTCTGTTGATCACATTTCTTGTTGGTAAACAGTAACATACTGTACCAGTTATGTGACACAGCTACTTGATCTTGATTTTCAACAGAATAAACTGCTGCCAAGAGTGTAAGCTAAATAAAAGTTAATGCCATATGTAACTTGCCTAAATAAGTAATGCCTGAATGTAACTTGTATTTGATTATTTTGCTCTCTCAAAGCTGTGTCTGTGCTCAGCCAAAGATTATTTAGAGAGAAGAGCAATCAGACTCTGCTGATACTGTCACATGGCAAAGTTTTACAGCTCCAGTGTGTTAGATAAATGTGTAAATCACCATTTCAAACTTACACACTTGTAAATGCTAAAAGTTAAATGGATTCTGTAAAGGATTCAAAAACAAGTTCATATTAAGATTCATATTCAGAAAAAAGCTTTGATTGATTCATGTGTAGGCCTCACTGTTAATACGCAACATTTGCATTTGCAAAGCATTTCAGACTCACATTTTACAGAGAAATTGATTTTGTATTTATTGTAAATTGTCATGTTTTCCACTCTGCAAGTGAGTGTTTGTTTCACTGTTGTCACCGAGAGTATGTCTACACCAGGGGTTCCCAAACCTGGACTTTAAGGCAACTAGAGTAGTGGACCTTGAGGACCAGATTTGGAACCCCTGTCTTACCCATGTATGTCCCTGTTTGGTGCAGTGTAGTAAGAGACTTCCACTAGAGTTGTTGTAAAGTCTTTTATGTTTTATTCATGTAAAACAGACCGGGGGTGGGCATCACTGTGTTTTTACATCTGAAATCTCATGGAAGCCTGAAACATTTTGCCATTGTCTTTGTGCAAATAGCTTTTTTTGTCTTTGCACAAAGACCACGAAGTCTGAGTAAAAGGTGTCAAACCAGTCAACCCTACATTACGATGCTGCTAAGTGCTAGTGCTTAACTGTGTTATTGTCCAAATATAGTTCTGCCTTACAGAATTATTGCCTTTTATGAACTGCTGTTTAGCTAGAATCCATAACAAACAGACTTTTCGCTGGAAATGTGGTTAAATGTGACAGTGAGTTGGATCAAGGCCCAAAGACAAAAGAAGAAAAGGTTCTAATGGTAAAGAGCATGACATAAGGATTGACAACACTCAGTACATGTTGTAATCGTTTTGACCTCCAGTGTATGTACAGTTACTTGATGAGATCCGAGGACAGTATGTTACTGAAGATAAAAAGGAAATTGTACCAGCTTATCACATTCCAAATAAGATGACCAAAGTGTTGCTGTGTTGTTCGATTCTCGCTTCTCAGAAAAGACAAAAAGTGCACTTGTAGTTTAGTGAGCGACTGTCGGGGTTCTTATCAGAGACCATCTCACTTTGTGTTGCGTTTCTGGTTTTGTGCTTTTTAATTGACTACTGCAGAGGTGAAGGAAGATTAAAACCACAGCTACAAACTTCAAAAATAAAAATGTATCTAAATGTCGTCTCTTTTGTATCTTAACCTTTTAAAAGCAGGATATACATGTTTTTAATGTTTTACCAGACTGACACATTTTCTTCCATTTTATGCAACAGGCTTTTGCTTGTTTTGATTTAGCTTTTTCGTGAAGCATAAATGAAATGTGGCAATCATAATGAAATGTCAGTGGAAAAACATCCGTTTTTTTTATGGCTCAAATAATTAATCAACTTTTTATTTTTAACATCTAAAGAACTGCTGGACTCACTTGCCTCAGTTCATGATTCAACGATAAGAAAGAGAGAAAAAGTTCACTGCTGACCAAAAATAACAAAGGCTGCTCATGTTTGCCAAAAAACATGATTATCCCCAAGACCTCTGGGCAAATATTCTATGGCCTGATGAGACAAAAGTTTTGAAAGGTGTGCGTCCTGTTACATCTGGTGTAAAACTAACACGGCATTTCACCAGAGGAACATCATATCCACAGTCAAACGTGATGGTAGTGTGATGGTCTGGGACTGCTTTGCAGCTTCAGGACCTGGATGACCGGCCATAACTGATGGAAACCATAAAGGAGAATGTCCGACCATTATTTTGTACTTGGGTTATGCAGCAGGACAATGATCCGAGTAAGTCTACCTCTGAATGGCTCAAAAAGAACAAAATAAAGGTTTTGGAGTGGCCTGGTCAAACCCCAACCAACCGCTTGATTTATGTGTAGGCCTCACTGTTAACACTCAATCTGCACCTCAGACTCACATTTTACAGAGAAATTAAGTTGCATGAAGTTGCCACAGTCATATCGGTGGAAACTGTGGTTGTGGGCAGGAACTGGTTTTAAGTTTCCTGTTTGTACCACTGGTTTTTCTGCTGTGCATCATAAAAGCATTGGAAACTATGGTTTTGTGACTTTCCAAATGTGTTTATCCTCAGCCATTGTTGCTGTTCAGATGAAACCAGTGATCAGAACTGTCGCTAATTTAGGACACTCCATCTTTTGGGGGAATATTAGGGGTTTAAAAAACGTCACTGAATTTGAGCTCTGAACAAATGATTCTTAATGAAATCACCTTTGATGTTTTTTTTTTGTCAGAGAAAAAAACTGTCATGTTGGTCTAAAAAGCGTTAAGATCATCTCAGGATACCACCAGAGCTAGAAAATTAAACAAAATGCTGAATGATTTTGTTTGTGTGAGCAGTGACAAACACCAAATCTAAGGTCTTCATTAAGTTAGTGAGAAGTGAGAAGCATGTACATGTTCCTAGACTGCAAAAAGAGAGCTGAGAATTTAGTACATAATATGGGGAAAAAACAGAACTATTAAATATTAAATTGCAATATTGCTCTACAAATGCAATTTGACTGGTTTCCTGTATCAATTGGACTTAAAATGCATTTAATATTTTATAGTTTCTACCTTTTGCTTTGATAGCAGCTGTGTGTCTTGGTTGTCTCTTCAACATCCTGTCAGTCTTGTTGGTCTGGACTGATATATTTTTATCAGCATCAACAAACTAAAGAGTTTGACTCTTCACAACATACACAAGTGATTTTTGTGCAGATTTGCTGAGAATTGTACTTCCTCTTGTGCAGATATGTACCTAAATAATTTGATTTGCATGAATGAATTAATGACTAACTAATTGTTTTAACAATCGTTCTAATAGTTTTGGAAAAAATTGAAGAAAAAAGAAAACTGTAAACATGGTGCATACGGAGCAGAGGTGGAGTATTTAGCAAGTAAATAGTCCAGATATTTCCTTCAGGACTTGTAGAGGCCAAAACACAAACAACATTTTCAGTGGCACAAGGCTGTTACGTCACATTAGAATCACACATCCTCTCAAACAAACACAAGCTGAAGTTTACAGAGAATGTGAAGTTGATGTCATTTATAACTAAATTCATGCAAAAAGTATGCACCGTGAAACTTGGGCTGCCAAGTCACATGGACCCATGTTATCAGTTTGCACAAATATTGTTGCTTGGTTTAGTAAATTTAGTAAAGTAAATTTCTCCCAGCAGGGTCTTTCTCCTTTTCACATGAGAGCTTGAAGATCCACACAGCTTTTAGACAAACAAAACGCAGCTGCATGCACAAGTAAACAGTGCATACCTCACTAGATGGCACCCCTCCCCGCAACACTGCGACTAACCTTCACATTCTCTATAATGCTGTGAAGCACCGACACTGAAAACACAACTGCAATCCACTATTCATGTGATACACCAGTTTAAGTACAAATAATTCTGGAGTCAAGGAAATTAGATTTTTGTATAAGCAACAATACTGTGGCAAGGACATGTGCATGACAATAGAGATTTTAGTTTCAGCAATAACCATTACACAAAGACAGCTCGCTTAGAATTAGGAAAATATGTTTACGGACTAATAGTGCAGCATTTATTTCAGCTTTTACTACTATGTTTCAAGGATCAATTCACTTACATTTCTTGGTGATCTGGTGAGGTGGTGACTTCTTCAACCAAAAGGTGCATTCAAATGTCCACCATCTGAATCGTGGGGAGTTCAACTGTGTCCAGGGTTTTCAATTTAGTTCAAGGAAGGGCAAACAATTTGAGCCGAGCTGGTTCTCCAATACATCCATTCCTAAAAATCTATGTTAACACACAGGGCTTCAGCACTGGTCCCAGTACAAACATTTTCTTTCTTGCCATTTTTAAATACACTCCCTGGCTACTTTATGAGGTTCACTTGTACAATCTAATGCACAAGCGTCTAACTCCAGTCCTCAAGGGCCGCAGTCCTGCTTGTTTTCAAACTATCCCTGCCTCACCGTGCTGATTATCAGGATCAGGTGTGCTCAACCAGACAGAAGCCGTAAGTGTAGAAATGGTTGAAAAACAAGCAGGATGGATGGTTGATCTAATGTAATGCAATTCAGCAGATCTGCCATAAATCCTACTTTTACAAGGTTATAATTTCTCAATTTTTAAGTTCAAATTGCCGAAAGGATATAATTTTTCTATATGTTTATTATTTAGGTTATAGCGGGTGATGAAATCTTACTAAACTGCATTATATTAAGAGGAGGTGAGGGGTCCAAAACATTAGTGACACCTCTTAATATAACATACTCTAGTTCAATAATGATACAATGCATTCCATTATGAGTAGACGTACAGACAGTTTCTGTAGTTTACTGCTCTATAATTTCATTTTGCATATCCGTCACTATTCATGTCTCTATCGTGACCTAACAAATTTGATGTCAATCTAGCTGCCACTGCATCAGTAGGGCTTAGAACCAACCAGGCTAACTTAGAAATATCCGTGGCTGTGACTCAACATAAGGCCACAGACAAGTAGCTTTTAGTTCTCTGTGGTGAGCAAAGCCAAATTGTGCTGTGTGGAAGTTACAGTTATAAATTAATCCACCTTAAAAACAGATGGAGATGTAATCATGTTTGGAAATGTGATCAAGTACACACACAGTAGTGTCCAAGATTCAGAAAGCCACTTAATTGCCTTTCTTCAACAAACGCGTTAAAAATGAGAACAATAATCCTCAAAGTCATTTTTAGAATACCTTCCAACAGGCTCAGGGGTCGTGGATATTTTTTTAGATTGTTTGTGGCATCACATAACCTAATGTGGTGCAAAACATATTCATGTTGTAATTCATTCTTTCAGTCTTAAAGCATTAGTTCTTCCACAAGCAACTGAAAAAAATCCCTCTGTGCATGAGAAAACAATATATATGTGCAGAGAACAGTGTATGCATGAATTTAGCATAGCAGCCCTGTTTTAGTGCCTCAACATTTACATTATGCATAATGAAACATTTCTTTATTCTTTATATAAAATCTGAGTCATGTTTGGAGTTGCCATTTCATTCATAAACATTCATTTGCTTACTCAACCTTCCTGTACACAAATCTTTAACAAGTTAAATAAGCAACAAAGCTGATTTAGTAGTTTCATAATACTTTTACACAAATGAGTAAAACCATTTCCAACCAAATAAAATTTATTGACTTGATAGGTCCTGAACACAACAAAAAAAAAAGGGGGAGAAATCAATTTTAGTCTTGGCGATGAGACACTCCATGGCAGCAGTTTTTGTCAGTAACATGACTACAATATTTGGCTTTGTACCAGGGACAATCAAATAATTTTTATTAATCTTTGTTTCTATCTACAAAATTAACAAATTCAGAAATAAATCTGGAAAATACAAATAACCTCATGTGTTGTAAATCCTCCCTTCGTAAAGTGAAATGTTTTCTTAATGTTTTGTCGAAGAACAGTGGTTTTCAGTCAGTCTGCAGTTTTCTTTTTAGTCCAGTAGAGGGCAGACACACATTTCACGCTTCATAAAAGCCACAGCCCAGCTGCCAGTTCCCACATTTACAAGCCAAATACAACATTTTCACCAGCAATACTTTCGAAAAAGAAACTCAATGAATGATGCTGGTCTCCTGCTTATGTACCAGCTTCTGGCAGCTGTGTGGTGTTAACGCAGACCCCTGCTTCACATGCAAGAGCTACAAATAAACTACATGTTCAAGCCACAGTAAAACACATCACTTGATATACAAGGCCTCAGAAAGACTACAGGTACAGATAATACAGGCCATTCTCTCTCACTCTGGAAGTATGAATTATATGTGGTTATTTTAGTTCCATATAATGTCAAAATAAATATGAGTCTCTCACAGACTAAAATAAATTGTTGTTGTTGATATTTTCATGTTGACTTGGTTCAAATGAAAGTGAACCAGTTATTTCATTTGTAAGATCAACATCTCAGAATCTGTATTTCAATGTTTTTTTCCAAAACAAAAAACATTTCAATTTTCCAATAAGTGTTCTATACAAAGTACAATATGTGTTTCTAATGTTTCTACGGTACAGATGTAGAATAAAACTTACAACTCCAGGCCAGTGAGACCAGTCATTTACACACTGAGTCTCCCTTAGAGCCAAAAAAGAAAAGGTAATAAAATGGTCTTTGAGAATGACTGTCTGGTGATTGTTCATAATTTTCCCACCTTATGAGTAACAGCTTGAGGTTTCCAGTGCCCTTTCAGATTAAAAAAAATAAAATAAAATAATAATAATAATAATAAGGTGATAACAAATGTTCCCAGCTGAGATAAGTCTATATTTAGACTTCAGGTTGATTTGCTGCTGCCCACTGAGGAATGTTCAACAAAATGTAAGAGGAGCTTGAGGTGACTATTGTTGATATTTGCAACCTTGGTTTAATTTCTTTGTGTACTGTATAATTTAATTCATATAATTAACTGGAAACTCACAAATGCCAGTTATGGTACATTATTTTTATGATCCCAGCTTGGTTATATAGGTTGTCATTTAGTTTAATCTGGGAGCTGATAATCAACAAAATTATTAACAAACTTATCTCATCTGTATTCCTGCAGTTTAAAGTGACGAAATCCTGTCACTGACTCATCCTGAAATGTAATCTTTCACAAAAAGAACTAAGAGAAAGAGCAGGCGTGATCCTGACACATGCCAGAAAAAAGACAATATTAGACAATACTTATCTGGTATATTGTTAATCTGAAAGTTACCGTAAAGTCAAGAACTGCTATAACTGGCGTAAGTGTTGAGCATTACAAACAGAAATCTATTCTTTGTGCAAAAACCTTTTACATCAAACTAAATAAACTGACACGGTGTGCATCTGTGTGAACAAATGAAGGCAACAAAAAGAAAAGCTGAAAAGACTAGCATCACACAGTAAGGCAACTGAACATCTTAGCTGGATTCCCTCCATGAAAGCACCACAAAGACCCTGCTGAACATACGCTAATACTCATATCGTCAGAAAAGACAGAAATCTGTTAATGAGCTTTTGGTGTTTTGGCAGCTGAACATGTCACCAATATTTGTCAAGGGTTAGGGTTTACAGCACATGCTAGAAAATGTATCAGCTGTAACATGGGGACAGAGTTGAACATCTGTATTACTGCAAACCAAAATAAGCCATTGTCCCCTGCAGGCCTAGATTTTGATGTAAGAGCTAAAGGAAGGAAGGAAGGACCTGGTTAATTAAACTTATTGTTATACTGCTTATTATGGACAATGTGAGCAGTTCTGAGGGTGAGGAGATTTTGACAGGGTTGCCAGAGTGTCTCACAAGTTTGATTTTAAATCTTTATCCACCAAAAAGTCTGTTCCTATTTTGAGGCTATGTAACAAGTAACTTTCAAGTGAACTTCTTTAAAACTGAAGCTCTGTTTTTCCTTCTTCTTCCTTCCACATTAACATCAGTGTCTGTGATCATGCACAGTTTGTCCCGATTAACTTAACATTTAAAAGTTCATATACCCATCAAAACTTCAAGACACCAAGCCACAGAGTACAAAACATAACAGAAAACAAGTGAAATTATAAACCTGACAGCTAACATAGCTTATAATAAGTCTGGGACAAAAAAAAAAACAGGTAGTGGGATTGGAGAAATAAGTAGCTTTCTGACAATATACTGTGTAGGCTATCACTTTGGGGCCTGAGGTCCATTACTCCATGCCAGCTGTCCTGAAGGGAAACTCCTGCATGACCCGATTCCAAGGTTGGGATCTAAAAGATGAGCAGTGGGGAGCTTTACACTCTGAAGCTCTCTCCTTTACCGTCAATGTGGCGCAGACGCAGGTAGACGTCGGTGCCAATGCCCTGCATAGACTGTACGGACAGAGAACCCCCCAGGTACTCAGCGTAGGCTCTAGACGTGGGCAAGCCAAAGCCAAACCTGCAGGACATGAAGAGGCAGACGGCAGGGTTAAGATGACAGTGAAGCAGGTAAGGTATATATGTGCTACACAGGTATCTCAAAATGATCCTAAGTGAAAACCGATGTGTCTGAAATGAAGATCATCTGAGAAACCTTATCTGCAAGTAAATATAGTATGCATAAATAATATTCCTCTGTAGGATCTTCGGTAAAGTTTTCAAATGTGTTTTGCTGATGATGGAGGAGAATTCCATCACATTATTCCAAAATCTCTCACAGGTATTTAAACAGATCTGGTAATTGTAAAAAACTTTTTCATATACATGATCCCTCAGCAAGTAAAATGCTTTTGTTATGTTTATTTACGCAGGTTATTCCTTTCATTTTGCCAACTATGTCTATATGCAAATACTAACACATGTACATCGAAACACGATGAACAAGACCAGAGTTTCACCAGGAGGTGGTGGTATTGCACTGCGTCACTTTTATTTCTATTGTGCGCTTCAGTGTTTCTTTTCCCCCTTTTCATTTAGCCTTGTTATTGTAGACATAGCTGGAATCTAATGCAATAGACAAAACTACTTAACTTCAATGATGACTCTACACAAAAAGTAGGTCAAGTGCCATTTCCTCTTTTTCCTCTGTTAAATGCTAAACAAAGACATTTTGCCCATCAATGATCTTACCCATGCATAGGATTGGACTGGTTTCCACTGTTGGTAATGCTGTCGAAGAGGTTGCTCATGCGAGGGTCCTGTGCGCTCTCCTCGGCAGTGCTGAAGTGGTAGTCCATCACCTTGTCTATTATATTGTGAGGGATCCCACCACCACGATCGGAAATCCTAGAGAGAAAAAATGTATCTTCTTTGGAGACTAATAATGCCCAACAACAATCTTATGTTGAAAGATCTGTGTTGAAATTCACAGATGTTCATGAACCCAGCAACAGTGGAACAGACATTTACCTGATTACAAAATCAATGTCATTATTGGCAATGGTGACAACCACGTCAGGCACATTGTATGGGGTGTCCAGATGGCTTTCCATTGTTGCCCTGAAGAGAGACACGGACAGATGTAAAAACTGAGCTCTCATCTAAAACATATTTTTATACTAAATACACATGAATGCTGGAAGATGTGATGGACAAAAATCTGCGTTTCTGCTAACAGTTGATGAATGAACTGTCATTTCATTGTGATATCATCTGTGCTGTCTGAACTAGTAACTAAAACTAGCAGCAGCTCCAAATAAAATCTCTTCTGCATCTCTGATCACAAAACAGGACTTACTTCATGCAGCATTACAGAATTAATTCACTTAGAAACAGATACTGTATTTTGCTGCAGTTGCACCAATGTTGAGATTCAATATATTTTAACACTGATATTTTAATATTTCTGGACAGAAAAAAAAGGTTAGAAGACCAACTCTTGCTTCCAGAAATGTTAGTAACCAATAGCAGAAGGAAACCCATCTACACATAGGTCAAACTCATATGAATGTATCATGCACCTACTCTGTGCTGCTATGTGTCTTTTAGTTGATTTAGACAACACAGAACTGAGTTTTGTACTTGTTTCTGTCAGTACTGATGTAAACATCCTTGAATTAAAGCAGCACTTGGGCACTTTAATGTAGTGTCACTTGATTTGAAATTGAATATACTGAAGCCTAAAGAACAAAAAATATGAAAGTGTTTACAGTCTGGATCGAGCATGTACATTTTGGTGATCGTTACCTCATGGCATTCTTAAGAAGCTCGGGCAGGATGTAATCCAGAGGCAGAGGGATGAAAGGGAAGCGAGCTGCCACGTGTCCATTAATCCTCACCCTGGGTGAGTTGCCGTACTGGTGCTCACACAGACGTCTGGTGGAAATTTAATCAAACTAAACATTACAGGCTCCACATAGGTAGTGTTTGATAAATATATTATTTAATTTGTTGAATACTTCCACCATACATCCAGCCTTGGTACATATGACTCGTCAATTTAAACTGATGACAGTGATAACCAAACAGCTTAGGCCAGTGACATTATTTATTTATGGGTATAAAAAAAAAAAAAAAAGACATGCCAATGCTTTTAACATTTAGGCATTTTGTCAATTGCTGCCTTCACCATCCTTTAGATAATTCACCACACATTCACCCTTGAGCCGCACTGGACAAAACTGACCACACTGACACATTGTGATTATACTGTGCTCACCTGCTCTGCACTGCCACAAACAACAGATTATTGAACAGACTGTTCAATATTAGCCCAAACATATTAGAAATGACCTTTGTGAACTTTCTTTCGAATTCAGTGAAAGTCAGTGAGTCAGACAAGGTCACTTGATAAGATTACATAAGGTAAACACAAACGATAGCTCATATCTCATTCACAGCTCGAGGCGCTAAAGCATGTATGCTGCTGGAAGTTTATCAGGTGAACCCTGACTTCCTCAGTCAACAGAGTGCTCGTACAGAAAGTCATCTAAAAGTAATAAACAAACAAAGAACTCACCTGGCAAAGTCCACCCACTTCTCTATGATCTTTTTAGGGGAGAGACGCCTGCATATGATCCCTACAAAATCAGGCTGAAACAAAAATAGAAATATTTTATAGTTTACTGAAAGACAGCAAACTACATTTATTTAAATAACTGTGACTGTAACTTTGTCTCAAAGGTTTTAATACAACTGTTGCTTCTGCATTTCTCCCTCTGTATTCATTCATCTTGCCGCTGCATATATCATCGACTGCCAAAATAAACATGGCAAGTTATTTGATGCTAGCTGAAAGTAGCCGTCAGCCGCCCAACACACGCATATTCTATTGTGAGTAACACAACAGGAAACCACTGTTTGGGAATTATGGAGCCTTTTTCAAAAATAAAACACAATGTTTGTTTCTTGATTATGATTGAGAAACTGTGTTTCTTTAGTAAGAACTAATGGGCTCACAGACAAAGACAGAAAGTACTGAGGAGCAAGTTTTAAATCACACATGCAGTTACACCCACAAAATGTCATTAGCGATCAGATACATGTAGAATAGTTGGACATCCAACCATAACCACAGATTGACAATCTATCCTTCTCTAGGGAAACAACACAGTTGAAAGGTTTAAAAATAATAATCATAGAAACAGACAAACATACATTGTCTTCGTGGAGGGCAAGATGGTGCGTGGCCAACATTCGGATTCCCAGACGAGAGCACAGCGTTGTATCCAGGAAGTTTCGGATGATTGTCTCATCCTGCAAAGGCATAGAAAAATATTTCTGCGTCAGAGCCAAAAAATGGATACCGGCTTTGTTTGTTGGTGTGAACCAACCAAACCAATTCAAGATCGAATATGCAGGTTTCACAAGCAAACCAGTCAAGACATCTGATGAGTATATCAGTACAAACACACGCATGGCAACATGATATGCTCAACTAATACAGTTGTAAATTTCCCAGAGATATTAGTGCCTCTAAGTTATGTTGCATTGCTCAATCCAACAGCAAGATACTGTATGTAGTATTGGAAACCAGTATCCCCATTGCAGAGTTCCCTCCTGTGATCCGGTGTCATGACTGGAGTCTAAACTCTGTTAATAACTGTAAACATCTCAGCAGCTTAGGCAGCAAGCCCCTGCAGATGAGCACACAGGTATGCTGATGCTTTCCAGATGACCACCCCACTCATATAAAGGAGGCAACAGCCAACTCTGATCTTTGTTCAGTATTTCCACAACACATATCATGTAACTCACAGTGGCAAGTACAACAGCTGTCTGTAGTACTAGATTAAATGATACCCAGTGGCTCAGGAGTACTAGCAGGAGCATGTATTTACAGGATATCTTCATAATTAAGTGTACAGCAAATACCTTGGTGGACTGTGTGGTACTTTTTCCAAAAGAGTAACAAGATCTGTTTTAGTAAAGAATACAATACTTTCTAAGGCTGTCAATTTGGACCTTTAACACAATCTTTCAGTTTAAAAGTTGGTAAAATATCCTGATCATAAAATGCCACAAACAAAATATATTACATGGGCTGCCATGATTAATAGTAGGGAATAATTTCAAACACATTATCAATACTGTAGCCATGTTTGGTGCAGTTCTTACCTGGATGTGTCTGCGACACTCCCTGAAGCCTTGTGCCAGCATGGTGACCACATCTTTGTGATCGTCCAGCAGCTGCTGCACCAGCTTGCAGAATCGAACCTCCACATCCTGATCTTTTATCTGTCAACAAATGAGCACACTTCACATCAGCCCTGTCAATCCTGTTTGTTGTTTTTTTTGTTTTTTTAACAGGCTTGAATCTTGAATCTTTTTCAGTTCCTAATTAATTTATATTTCGTTGAAAAGAGAATAATGTTGTTGTACTGATCGAATTAGTACTGTAGAAATGATCAGTATGTGAATGTAACACTATTGAGTGGTTTATATAGCCTTTATTTACTTGTTAAACATTAAACATCTTTTGACCTCTTATAATCAAAAGCCACTTTATCAGTGTATTTTACTGTTCAGAACTATTAATAGTGAATCCCTGCTCCTATTGTTCATGTTTCTTATGTTTCTTGCAAAACTTGCTGTAAAAAGTTATTTTATTTTCATGTGGTTGGCTCATCTCTTCAGACCTAATTTTTCTGGTCATCGGTCAAAGTCTACATAGCTTACATCCATCACTTGTGGTGGTCTAAACATATAAACATCGATGACTTTAACAGGACTGCTGTAATTCTGCTTTTCTGAATCTGCTGTGCCGGTTATTACCGGGCACAGAAAGTCAGAGGGCAACTGTTCTGATCAGACTGATTGATAAGATGCATTTAGAAATGGATGACTGACTTTAAAGGGAGCGGAACAAATAACATGTTCAACAGGTCTGTTACACCGCATTTAGATCAGTTAACACAAAAACAAAGAAACAATATTTGACCAAAACTGACCCACCCTGTGCACATTTTCTCTAACTGAGTCCAACCTGACTGTGTAACTCTTCAACTTTTGTTAGGTAAAAAATTCTTAATGTTTAACAGCGGTCAGAACCTGCAGGTACACAGTGACAAACAGCATGTTGAGAGACACAATAAAGTACATTTTATTAAGTATTATTTGTTAGACTTTACGCACCAAGCACTGACAAAAACTTTGTTTTGAATTTTTTTATATCAGTGAACAGACAATTAACATAAGGTGACTTGTTAAAGGTGACGCTTGTTAAAAGTAAAGATTGTCTTTGTTTGTCTGTAATTAAATTATATCACTTTGGCATTAAAGAGATTTGGGATGTTTTTTATTCAAATGCCTCAAGGGAAAAACAGTTAAGTCAAGCTCTAACAAAACAGACTGTTTGGAGTTTTAGCATGCAAGGCTATCAAAAGCCTAGACAGCACATGTTCACACTTCCTGTTTATGTTCATAACATGAAGCTACTCCCTAAAAAATGAAGAACTTGAACTAATGACACTTCGAGTATTTTCATGCATGTGAATGCAGTAAACTCACCTGGGGAAACTCACAAAGCATGTGGTAGGCTCGGATGTACAGTTCATGCTGTAAGACAGGAGAGGAGATGTAGAGGCTGTACTTAGTCTCTGTGACTGTCCATCCAAACAGAAAACATCCCACCAGCAGTAGCAGCCCCTGATTGGGCCCCACAGCACAACTTATAACTACACACATGGCTTACAATATAGAGCATTTCAGGATGCTTTAATGTGATGAATTTCTCTGTGGTACTGAAGAAGACAAACAAATCCTTTTCAAAAAAATAAGCTTGTTCTCAGTCAAATTCTGTTTAAATGTCTAGATGATGTCAAGCTTTAATGTATCAGATGAAACTGAAATCTGCTCCAACTCTTGTTTTCTTTTTGCTGAGAGAGCTGACTGAGTGAGTTAACTCACTTTGACCAACATTATATCTGCTGTAATACAAAAGGAGCTACAATGTACGGTATCGCCAGAGTGGAGTTCTGTGATACCAGAAAGGAAGGAATCTAGGTGAAAGTTCATCAGCAACAACATGCAGAGGAGGTGAATTGGTTTTGTATGGCCTGCCGGGACAAAACAGACTGAGAGAGCACAATGTTCCCGCATGTAGACCAAGGAGACAAATTTGACATCACAGAAGACAAAAAAATATTACACAATGTAATGTTCCATTTAAATGCACGTGTCTGCATCCAATGAAGTCTCCTGTTTCTGGTATCAGAATCACATTTTTTCGTGGACTGTTCTGTGGGTCATATTGGCTGGGGTTTTTCCATCAGTTTACTGCTGTTCACTTTCCCCTGAAGATACAGTCTGTGTGAAAATTCAGAAAGCAGGAATCGCCAGAAATATAAAAATTATCCGGACTACTCAAATATGTAGGAGAAATTTCAAAATGTAACAAAACCGTAGAATTACAAAATACACTTCAATCCGCTGTACAAGCCACAAAACATTTGTTCACACGAAAGGCCCACTGTAAACAAAATCTGACTTTTGTGCATCAAGTGCAATCAAATCACGTGGTAAACTACTAGAGGTGAGCAAAATGTGATTTTTATGATTCCAACAAACTGATTATTTACACTTATTTCAACTAAATACAGAGTACTGAAAGTTAAGTCTGCTGTTAGTCTAAATATTACACTGTATTATGCACACTCATGAGAAAATAACAGCAGATATTCATAACAGAAGCAGTTATGTCCCTGTCACTGTGTTTGCACTGAATAAGAGGTACCACTGCTTTTATAGCAAGAAATCATATCACCAACACTGTGATTAGTGCTCTGTACCTCCTGTTTAAAAACACCTAGAAGACATTTCCCTCCTTTCATTCAAAGTTTAGCCTAGACTATCATGTTCAGCTGCCTCATTGTCACTTTCTTATCATAGGATATACTGCAGGGCTGGTGCCCTCTCACTGCAACCAGGAGCAATGTTAGGTGAAAATTGGTTTCTTACCACTTGCAAAATGGTGGGGTTGCAACCAATGATGAAGGGTAAACTACGGAACCCTTTGATCCGATGGGCAATTCGCACAGGCAGCTCTTTGTGCAGGTACTTGGCACTGCTCTGGGGTCACACAGACAAATGAAAAGGAAGTGGGTGAGATCTGTGAACTTCCCATGAAATGGCCAGCAGTTCCTTCAGTGTGACTGAAATATTTACCAAGATGTGGTGTCCGTCAGCAGACTTCCCAGAGTAAAGCAGGGTCGCTAAAGTCAGTCGCACTGAGGCCTGGGGAGACATTAACACGTATGATCACATACACAATCAGAACTACATCATGGTCATGTGCCACCATGGGCACCTGGGAAAAAAACCTGCAATACCACATTCTGCTTTGACAATTCAATTATATAATACTGTATCAACATTTTTTTTTTCTAAAAAAAGAATATTGTGTAAACACAAGCAGCCATCCAGAAAATTTTTCTAAGAAAAACACAGTATAAATTGCTGATGGGCGTGTTTAAAACTATTAAAGTTCTTGCGACCCAGACCAGCTGAATATTCGCTTCTCACAGAGGTAAATACCAAAGATACGGAAGTCATTCTAAATCACTGTTGACACTACTAGGTGTGCTCTCAACTGTAAAATGCCACCAGTGAATTTGACCTAACATATATTTGAAAGCCACCGATTGTTATATAAATACATATTTTTTTGTGTAGATTGTGTTTCCAAAGAGAAAGTGATGAATCAGTGCGTAGTGGATAGATATCAGGTCAGTGATTACGTCACAAATTCACAGAAAACTCGGGACAATAACATTTAACATTATTCCAAAACAGACAGACATAATAATCACTGTTTAATTCATGTAA
Organism: Helostoma temminkii; assembly: GCA_900302695.1. Taxonomy (NCBI): domain Eukaryota; kingdom Metazoa; phylum Chordata; class Actinopteri; order Anabantiformes; family Helostomatidae; genus Helostoma; species Helostoma temminkii. Next base: position 39,652 of record OMLM01007791.1, read on the forward strand.
GCTTAGATAGTCTGGGGCTAACCTGCTCCGCAGGTTAAACCCAGCCTTATCATCAAGCCTTATCTTTTCCGGATAAGGAAAACATGCTAATGAAAAGCATAAATGAATACAGAATGATCTGTAATGGAATCAGCTGTGCCTACGCCAAACTGGGAAGCTATGCAGTTCACACTGGGATCAGATCTCATGTGTGTAAACTGGCAAAAAAAAAAAGTCAAACAGCTGTATTTACCTAAAGGTGTGATCATGTGCAGAACTGTAAAACGTGAACTGTGTGGGAAAAACAGACCTGACTAGCTAAAGGTAAGGCCAAAAGGTCACCAAGACATTATAAATCATCTTTGTGGGGACATGAAGAGCCACGGCAAGGTCACTACAATCTTAGGTCTCCTCTAATCATCATGTAATCCCTCATGCCCCTTGTTGGGAATCGCTTCACCAGAGTAACATGTGACAAGTCAGAAGACCAGGATTGCTGCCGGCTACAATAACACAAATGTGTGGTTAAGGAAATCAGTGGCAATAATTAGCAAAAACAGTCTGCAGTAGCTTCATCTGCACATGAGAGTGTAATACGTTTATTACTTTCCTGTCAACTTTAGGTTTAGTTTAATACAGCAGACAAATAAATTTAGGCATTAATGTTCTGCCAGGGATAAAAACTCAAACAAAATGACAATAGTGAATGATTTCTAATCTTTAAAAAGTAAGAAGGACAAATGCATTGGAAAATGAGCTGTATATGTTTACTTACACTGGTGCCACTGCATTTTATTGATTGGCCCTCAAAACTCTGCATGTTTGTTTTACAGTGTACTGAAGTAGAAGAACCACGTCACAGATCTGAGGTAGGTTAGTGCACTGAGAACTCACTTCCACGTTTGCTTAAGGTTTTCATTTAAAAGAGGCAAAATTATAAACTCAATATTTATGAGAATGAAAAAATAACCAGAGAGTTATGATGGCTTCCCATGTCTGGGGTCAACTCAACCTCCAGCGATGAAAAGTAACGTTAACACCATCAGCTCTGTTGTTGTTGGTCAATCTTAAGTCATCTATAGTTAAAGTTCAAATGACAGCTTTATAATGATTTTCTCCACCATCAGTGACAAACTATTGATGTCAGGATTTCCAATGTGATTGTGTTAATATGTCCGTGGTCTACGCCTGATAGCTTAGTTAGCTAACATCATGTCCCCATGAAGCTGCATTTATGTCCTCGGGAGAAACTAGCTGCTAAGCCTGAGTTGAGCTGAGTAACGGTCTTTGCGTTTTCGCATAGCGTTAGTTAATTAAAACTATGTATATAAATTGTACACGTCTTCACCATCGTAAACACAGTCATGTTGTAAAACGCCTAATGCAAATGTCACTACTTGTGTTCCTATTTTACATAGCTTACACCTGTTTTAGCGGACGTGTGCTAGCTAATCGCTGTTCGTGATAGGTTTCTCCAAATTATAAGAGAGAGGCTAAATTAAAATAACGTTTAGATTAATTAAAGCTGAACTAGCTAATTAATTTAGTTAGTTTTGACTAATTAAATTAGTTAACAAAGGCGGATCGGTCATCCAAGTAGGAGAAAGGCATATTTACTGCCTTTTCCGTGTCCTTGAATGCAGCACAAACGGTGCTAACGGCTAACGTTACTGTCTCGCTATCGCTAGCTTACTCCCTCGTTGCCACAGTAGGAGGACGTTTCAGGGGGATAACCGGTAACGTTGTCGGTCACACTCCTACCTTTTCTGCTGAAACGTCAATTGCTGACTGGTTGTAAAATGACGTGACAGTCTTTGACCGCTCTCTTGCCAACTCTGAAAATCCCTGCATCGAGGAGGTGGACCGAAATCTCCGGTTCTCCGCGTCTGACATCAACGGCACTGTTTTGGTGGCGGGGGCCAGCAAGAGGCTGCGGAGCCTCGGCCTAACCCTGCAGGTAGCACCGGTCAGCATCTCCACCGCTTTACCCGCTAGTCCAGGACGCATTTGGAGATGAGCCACGCGTGTGCGAACAGGTCTGCCCTGTTCCCGTATTAGCACTCGGATGTTAGGGCTGCTACGAGGCCATTAGGGTCGCGTCGTACTGTTGCACAAAGGCACAGATCAGAATACAGTAGAGACAGCTTACAGAAAGGGCTTTGTACGCACTGGCCAGTGGGAGCGAGGGCTGGGGCGACGACATGACAGCTGAGCCAATCAGTCAGCCAGAGGCGGAGCGAAACATCTACAACCCAGCCCCCGCCTGCTACTGTACTTTACTGCAAGGAGCAGCCAGTCGGTAAACAACTCTTCCCAGCATTACAGCTGACTAATGGCTCATGGGAAGGATAGAAGGCATTATGTTTCCACTTACACAATCTTGTTTAAACACTAATAAATACTGCAAACCAGAACTTATTTGATCTTTAATTCAGTGCATATAAATCTCTTAACCACATGTATTATGGGTGTTGGGCCCTCAGTCACGTCCTGTCCTCTAGCAATTGTTCAGTGACAGGTTCAGGCACTTGATGTTCAGATTATTAGTATGCGGTGTCATCGGGTACACATCTGATTAGTCACAAATTCAATCTGTGTGATAACAAGCCAAAACATACAGCCAGAGGCATAATAACCTATGTTCAGGGACAAGAACAACAAGAAGTACTGTGCCAAATGGCGTAGGTCCCACAAGACCTCTGATCTCAACAGAGCCAGGCTGGGATTACACGAAGACACATGAGATACTGAGTCAGCCTAAATCCCCACAACTGTACCAAGTTATCTAAACAGTACTGTGAAAACTGTGCAAATGTACTGCAGATACTGTTAAAGCCACAGGATAGTGACCCCAAATAAAGTTTCTTATTTAGTACACTTAGTTTTAAGTTAACTGGCAAATAAAAACTAGTCATTGTATCATTTCTGAAAGTATCCTCACTTTAGTTACAGCACATAAAAGGCAGAGAAGACAAAACAAACAGCATCAATCTTTTTTTTTTTGTTTGTTTATTATTTCTCAATGTTTTGTAACTAGTTAGGGATTTATGTGCTAGTACATCAATTTGAAGATGGCTGAACGTTTTCTGGATATTTCAGGAAGTAGAAGGAAAAATCAGGTGATATTAAAGAGATTACAGAATATAGAAACTGATTACAGTTAGGAACTATTTTGATAATTCATCATATAGGTTATCTCCATTAGGAAATATGCCTAATATATATATATATTATTTTATTATAGATTATTTTAATTATATATAATAGATAATAGATAGATAATATGGGGCTTTGGAAGTCAGGACCATTAACAATCACCTGCCTAGTAACTAGTCCAGTAGTAGGCTTACAAAAGTGCAAATCCACCTCACTGAATTTGTGCTAATTTATTTTGATGATTTTTAAAATATCTGCTCCTTGTGTGCCCACAGCTTACATTTTTTAAACATGTTATCCATAAAAAATAAATGTTATCCCAAATGGTACCAGACCCTGAATTATTTAAAAGAGCTCCACAGCTCAGAAGTAAAAAGCAAGTGTTTGTCTAACAGGGCACAATGGCTGAAGCATTGTGTATGCACATTATTATTAGGTTGGATAGAGGTATAGAGAGCAGCTTTATTAAAAGAAGTGTCATTTGGTGTTGTGGTGCTCTAGTGGTTAAGGCACTTACAGTATGCTCCCTGGTGTAATTATGGCCAGAAAAACTTTGATTTTATTATAGTTCTGGGCTCAGTTCAAATAGAATAAGCTACTGGTATTTTTGATCCATTTGCTTTGACCCCACAACAGCAAGTCGATACAAGTAATTCTATTACATGAAGACTGTTCCCAGACTGTTCGTAACACATGAATACTTTATTCTTAGGGACAGCAGATAACAGAGCAAAATATCTGTACAGTACTGTCCTTGCCTAGATTTAAACAGCAGTTCATCCTGGTAAAAAAAAAACAGTTTGATGACAATTATCTGTAGATTCATGTCACCCACCCATCTTTTGTGTATGTGTTCTATGAACACAAGTTGGTAATGGTGGAAGCAATTATCCTGAGTGGCTGTGCACGCTACAAGTAAAAGAATCAAGAGTAGAGAGTCATCTGCAACACAACCTCTTCCCCATTATAGCTGAGAAGATAATTCAGTACTGAAGCACACAGCTGAATCATGTTTTAGCCACAAAATGAAAGGACTGAAATAAAACCACACATTAAAGAGACAATAAAACAAGATTAAAAATAAAATTAACTGAGGTTATTTACGGCAGCATTTACATCTCACATTTAATTATTACATATAATCATGAACAACTCTACAGACTTGTTATAGTCTTAACAGTTTAAGCACTGAAAGCAAATTTTGAGTAAACTGAGTAAGATCAATATGACAAATGATTTATGCATTATTTGTGACACTGACACCATATAAGCGGCTGGCTGGATTTTGAGAGGAACTTTTTAGGCACATAAAAATTCAGAAAAAACAAATAAATGTGTGTCACATAGTGACACTTAACTTTTACATTATAAGATTCTGCAGTTTAAATTCTATGCAGAACTATGAAATATTTTCATATA
>OMLM01007791.1:44225-56164 GCA_900302695.1 Helostoma temminkii
AAATATTTTCATATAGAAAATAAAGAATACTACTGCATACCTTCAACTTATCACAACAGTCTGTTAGCTGAGACACAGCAGCTTGTGTTTAACAGAAAGCATCACATATGGATGCTTACTGTGACATAGATGTTAGCTAACGGTCATCACATTTTCTATGCCAAAATGTGGTACACTCCACTCCACTACAAAAAAACAAGGATTTGTCAGATTTCCATTCAGGAATTACATTACAGAAACATGCAACACAGCATGCTCAGGAAGACTCGTCTCTCCTCCACACTATCACCATATTCTTGTCACTGAGGGCCACCAGGTAGTGGAGCTCAGGATCCATTGCTACACTGTTGATGGAAGGACCCTCAACCTTGGTGAGACCTTTGCTCACTGGAGTCGGCCACTCCAACACCTTCAAAACAAGGAAATATTTATGTTAGTGGCTAAGTGGTAAATAAATCAAGTATGAACTAACATGAACAATCAAATCATTTTTTTTTTACTAACAATTAAATCAGTTCCTTGTTTAATGCTAATCTATCTTCTTTTGTTTTAACTTTATAGAAATACGGTCAGCATTAATTTATAAAGTTGGATGGTGACAGCAACATGAGCAGACACATTATAAACAGCTTAGCCTATGAGTTTTAATGCACTAAACTAGCTGGAAAATTAGACACGAGTACACAACATGGCAGTAATCTTCCCTTCCTCACAGGAAAACTGTTCAGACACACATACTAAGATAAGTAAAGTAGTTTAAGAAAGTCTATGTGTAAACTATAGCAAATATTTACACTGTCAAGTTTGGATAGTGGTTTTAATGCTCAGTGTGGTTTATCTTCCAAATCGTTATTCTGGCCGGGGGTTTGTTTACAACCTGTTTGACTACACATGTTTGACTAGTGTTTGTGACACCATTAGCAAATAACTATGTGAGTTCAGTGAGATGATAAAAATAAAGACATTCAAACATATAAAAATTGTCCATCACATGATGATAAAGTAAGAGAATATTTAGTAGAGTTGGATACCTCTGTGGGCAATATGGGTTTCCCAGTCTGCAAACTGGTTTTCTGGAGGTCGGTGACATGGTATGTCCACAGCCTGCCTTTGTCATCTCCACACACTATGTAGGCTTGACCTGAAGAGAGAGGAATGAACACATGCACAGCGTCTCAACATCATACTATAGCTTTTCCCCGATAAAAGTTTTCTATATCACCATATTTCATAAAGTGTGAACATTTTAAGACAAATAAAATTAAACTGCTATTAAATATGCCTTTATTGTCATTTCAGTGTTCAATTAATTATGAGGAAGCTTGCTAATCTTACCTACTGAGTTACTGTACACATATACTAACAACATCAATGTAAATTTTTTTACAAGACAAGATGGTGAAAGCAACTCTGTTTTTTGCTGACATTGACCTACCTGGACAGGTGTTGAGGGCCAGATAAGGAATCTCAGTGTTGGCCCATTGCAGCTCAGCCAGAATCACAGCACACACTGTCCTGTTCTTTTTGTCGGGCCGTTGTGCCTTGGTCCTGCTCCAGCTCCACAAGTAAATGGAACTATGCATGTAGTTCTTGGAGGCTAGAGATTTTTTATGAATCACGATAGCAGAAGAACGTAAAAAAAAAGAAGACAGTGTAAAATTGTAAGTAAAATTAGTCGCTCACTTTTAAAAAGCAAAGCTGTGGTGGGGGTTTTGCAGATCTTAGACTTTAAATTTAGCTTCAAATTACATCTGTCAAAGACAGACTGAGCAGTCTTGCCATCCCCAGAGCCATAGTGTAATGGCTAAAACAATGAGGGGCCATATTACAGTAAATAAAGCATATCATGTATAACAAATGTGACAAACTGCAAGAGTCTCACATACCCACTATGTCATCAGTAAGAAAACTTAGGCCGTCAATAGTGTGGTAATCATGGTCTTTGTTTTCCTTCTTGTATATAGGGAATGTTATCTCCATGTCCTTCGACCTACTGAGGAAAAAGTACTACATGTTGGTGAGCATGTAAGATACACATTCACACAAATTCAAGTTTGTTTTTTATCCTTGTTAGGACTCTCCATAGATGTAATGCATTCCCTAGCCGCTTACCCTAACCCTAATCATCACAAGTAAATACCTAAGTCTAACCCTTACCGTAGCTTTAACCAAAACCTAATTGTAATAATAACCCTAAAACCTATTCTTAACAAAAAGTCACAAGACCAAAATGTCCTCATTCTGTACATAAAGTACATGTTTTGGTACTCAATATGTAGCAAATACAAGAACAAACACACTCTGTACATGCACAGTTTTCACTTTTCATATTAAAACTCAGCAGACCAGTATGATTACGATGATCAGTATCCTTTTTAAAAACAGATAACCACTTTAGACTAATGTTAGATTATGGTGGTAATATCTACTCACCACTGACTGTGTGAGACGTTTACCAGTGTTTGTCATACAAACATAAAGCAGGTGTCTGTTATGTGAATGTTATGTATTAGTTTAATCAGACATATGTAAAAGCACCGTTATGTAAAGTCACGGTGCATACATAATATTTAGCACCTGGTATATATATATGAAATATATATGAAATCATAATGAGGAGTTGCTTGATTTTATTTTCTTTGTGAATGATTCTTAAATGATAAGTTCACTGTGGTGCTTTTAAAAAGGTGGACAAAAAGTGCACTAATCTGACAGCTTTCAGTTCAGATATAAACTAGCAAACTTGCTCCTGAAAAACTGACCATGACTGAGACAAGAACACAAATGTATGCAGTCTTTACCTCTTAGTAGTGTTGTTGGTACCAAGCTGTGTGTTGAAGCAGTGCAGGCCATCCTCACAGGCAGTCAGTAGGTGTGAGCTGGGGGAAGCAGGGGGGAGACAGATGTGCAGAGGGGTGCCGCTGATCTCCAACATCAGCAGCTGACTGGAGAGACAAATGGCAAACGTATTCTTCATATTGCCGTTTTATTTTTAATAGAACCAAAAGTTTCCATCCATCCATTTTCTGAACCGCTTAGTCCCCGTAGGGGTCACGGGTGTGCTGGAGCCTATCCCAGCCGTCATACGGGCGAGAGGCGGGGTACACCCTGGACAGGTCGCCAGTCTATCGCAGGGCCACATATAGACAAACAACCATTCACACTCTCACTCACACCTACGGGCAATTTAGAGTCCCCAGTTAACCTGACTGCATGTCCTGACTGTGGGAGGAAGCCGGAGTGCCTGGACAGGAAATGCAAACCCAATTGAACCCAATCAAAAGAATCGAACCCAGGACCTTCTTGCTGTGAGGCGACAGTGCTCACCACCGCACCGCCCACCAAAAGTTTCCACCATACTGAATATGTTTTCCAATAAAATTATATGAAAAAAAGGTAAAATTATGTAAAAATGTTTCTATGAAAATAAAAGTAAAATTATGTAGAAATATTTCTTCCCATATGAAAATTGTGATAGTGAAGCCAGGAAAGGCATATCCACAAACTGCACCTCATTAATTATACTTCATATCACAGCATAGTAATTTCTAAGCCAACTGAAAATAGCATTTTTTTTACTGGTCCTTCATTAGAGCAAACTAAAGCTAAAAAGTGATTTTGTTAGCAAATCCAACTTTTAGAACATAAGATTATCCAAAACACTAATTTCTAACTAGAAATAATAAATAAAAATAAATGACTCAAGAAGAAATACTCACACAACTTTGAAGTTATACTGATTGTCCACTCCACCGATGTCCCACATTACTATTTTGTTATCATATGATCCCGCTACAAAGAAAAGGTAAAAGCTGAATGAATGCTTGGGTACTAAAATGATCATCCTTTCAATTGTCTGATGTTGGCCATCTATAACAGGAGTGCGTCAAATAATCGCAACTCTTAAGGGCGGTTGTTAATCTGTAAGAAATAAAAATGACTCACAGAAGAGGAAGTTTCCCTGGTGGTGGTTGAAACGCAGAACAGACAATGCCTTGCGGCTGGCTCTGAACTCCCCGTAGGCCACGTTGTTCCTGGGGTGGATCAATTTCACCAGTCCTCTCTTCCCACCTGCTGCCAGAATGCTGCAATGCTGCGCTGAGGCACTGCCTCCCCTGGACATCAACACTGTGGACCAGGCAAGGGAGAAGAATTCCTGTCGTGAGCAAGAAGACACAGAAACAACATAAATATTGTTTTTCTCACATTAAGTCAGGATTTAAATCCTTCCTTCTTTCTATATTGTGAATAAGGTGCTGCTCTGGTAAACTCTTTTTTGTTTTCATCACAAAGATAGACACATAAAGAGAGAAGAGAACTAGTTAATATGGGGAGGGTTATGTCTTGTGTTTTTCTTTACATGCAAATGCAGCAAAAAACAACAGCAGCAAAAAAAAACAAAAAAAAACAACAACACATAATTGTCTTTTGTCTGTAAAACAGTCAGTGTAGTAGAACAGACCTCGCCAGGAACTTTGTACTTCTTCATCACTATCCCTGTTTCACAGTCAATTACACAGAGAGAATCTCCACCACAGGTTGCAACCAAACGGCTTCCTCCATCTTTGCCTGTTAACACAGAAATAGAAGATGATCTTATTACTATTTTCCTTTGATAAACACTGTTTTGCCCTGAGAGATTGTGTGCACGCTCTGTTTTGTGGAGTGACTTGTTTCTGTAAATTTGTTCGACAGTACCAGTGGAATCTGGCAGCGGCTGAAAAGCACAGGCCCACAGCTGTGTGGAGAAGTCCTCCGCGCTGTCCTGTTTACTGTGGCACTGGAGAACATGAAGAGGCTTCAGACACACTGGCTGGAAGGACAAGACATGGACAATAGCTGACAATTCAGTATTGCTATACAGACACAAAGTCTAACACAGAAAATACACCACTTGAGGTCAGTTTCTTTTTCAACAAAAAACAACCCAGACTTCATAGCTAAACTAACTGCTCTGGGAGGTTGTAGGCAAAGTGGTCCTTTCAATCTAAACACTAATTACATGATGGTCCCATTCCCACAATGACAATGCTAACATGCTAAATGTTGACAGGAACAGTTCAAACCAAATGAACAGCTGCTGTCAGCAGAAAGTTAATTAGTTTGGCAAATATTTTGTCTCTCTATTTGGAAAAAGAGATGTAATGCTCAGTGGAAAGTTAAAAGATCCCAAAGATCCCTTCTAACAATTCTTCCTAAGGATAATGTGAGACATTTTATTTAAAACCCCAAATTTCTCGTCAGAAAGAAAGTCAGAATCTTTGAGGTTCATCTTCAGTAAAACAAATGTCTGTTGAAAAATTCAAAACAAACTATCCAACTGTTTATTCTTCTGGATTAAAACGGTGGACTGACCAACTGACATGACAATCCCTTAAACCACACCACAGCATGAAACAAATAATAATAACAATGTTAAACGACTTTGAAGCTTTGAATAAAACTTTGATTAAAACATATGGTTCTAGCCTTAGGGCACTATGAATATCCACAACATGTTGAGATATCTTCAGTTGTTCTGGGTCAAAGTGGAGAGATATGAAGCGACAGACTGACTTTCCAAACAATGAAAAGTAGTCGTCAATTACATCAGGAATAACAGGTTTAAATAGCCATATTCACACTTACCTGTGTCTTACTGCAGATCTTCACTGGGGTTAGCACATCAGCACCTCTTCGCAGCTCAGTTTTGCTGACATTGTCCTTCTGTTTAATATGACCTCCATCCTCTTTGGCTTGCTGTAATTTTAAAGCTCTCCTGGGTGTCTCTCTCCCTCCCTCAGCGGCAGCCCTAGTTTGTGTTCTGGTGGGGGTAGATGGAGGCTGATCCGAGTTGCGGGGGCTCATTCTGACAGAGTTTGTCTGGGTTTGTGTCTGAGGTTTGAGGCGGAGGCTGGATTTACGAGGACTGTCTTTAACTGGGGAGGCAGGGAGTTCTGTATGCAGCTTTTTGCGTGGTGTCAGGTTTATGGTGGTGTCCATTCCTGATGCACACTGTTTCCTCTTTTTAGGAGTTGAGAGTTCCTGCAAATAGCAAAAGCAGTGTATGAACTCTAAAGCATATATCAGATCTTCAACATCATTTGCAGATTAGACATCTGATATTCCCAAAATTTCTTCATTACAAATAGTAGTGTTGAAGTTTCAGTTTTTGTCAGTGTCCAGTGATAAAAATATCTAATTACATACTAAACTAAAGCAGAAACCACTGGAATAAGTGTGTTTAGATTGCAATTTGAAGTCTTACAGAGTTCTCTTCTGTATCAGTAGACTTGCTGCTTTCTGGTTCTTTGTTTGGTTCTGTCAGAGAGTGAAAATACTCCTTAGCGATAATCGCCACCTAAAAACAAAAGAGACAAAGACACACTTAGTAAAAGCGTCAGAAGGCAACACTAAAGAAAATGTCTCAGAACATCCTGTACTTACCTTCCATTTGGTGAAGTCGCTTACTGAACTGGGTCCAAATTTTACTTGCTGCCTCGCAGTGTTGACAAAGTTTGTTTCCAAAGTTGACATTTTCTCTGCTGTGATGGGATCAGGAAGACTGAAGTTCTTCTCCCAAACTGCAATTATCTAAAGTAACCAAACACAATTCAAACACTGTCAGTGTTTGAACAGCAAGAGCCTACACTGACATAAAATTGTGTACTGCCACAACTGCCACAGAAATATTTCATTATAAAACATTACAGAGATAGTGTAACCAAACTAGCAATAATATCAATCTTAGCCTGTCACAAGAACCTATAGTAGTAGTGGATAAATATCAGTTTCATACCCTGGTCCTCAAGTTCTCAGTGTAGACATATCGCAAGTGGTTGGCAGTAGTGCTGACATCTTTACCATTGTAAATCCTCAGTTTGGGCAACAACACCATCAGCTTGTGGTTGTCACTCACCTGTAGGAAGGAAGCATTAACAATCATACTGCAAATAAGTTTTTAAATATATATTTTTCTATTGAATTGAAAATAGGAAAATTGTGCCCTTTGGCTCAGTCACAGAACTGACAAGTGTAAATTGCACAACCCATTGTGTATTTTAACAATTATTTTTCCTGGTTTTCTTTTATAAAATCCAACAGAATTGCCCTTTGATCCGAAAAACACCACTACTAACACTCCAGTTTTCATTTGATTTTCACAAGCTACAATAAAATAGGTGTAAAGCAGGTGTGTCTCATGCATTATGTATAATAAGAAATAAGCCTGGATTAAATCTATTATGTGTACCTTCTATCTTGTTTAGCACAACAGGGGCTAAACCTATTGCGTTTCACACTTGGTAAAAGATGGGGAACATCCTGGTCAGTTTATCACAGACCTTGCCAGACAGGATTCACACTCAAAGCTGTATGCAAATTTGAATGTCCAGTTTACATAATCTGCAGGTCTCTGAGCCCACACAGTGGGAAAATGCTAATTCCACATATAAAGGCTCATTCAGACTGAATCAAACAAAGGAACTTCTTGCTGTGAGGGTGCAGTTACATGCATTTTAGGAACAAAATGCATGTTTACATGACCCTGAGTAACCTGGTTACGTAATGCATATTCATGCTCTTACAGGAAATGTTGTGTGACATTTTCAGTTTTAAGTTTTAGTTTGGGCAGACTTTGATTTTAACAGGATGAAACATCATTGTGTTGATCTCTCTCCAGAAATTCCAATTCAGATTGTGCTTTTTGTCGTGCACATGCACTTTTGTTAAAAAAGGTGATTAGAAACCTGGTTAGGCAAATACACAGCTGTGAAATCAGCATTCTTCAGGAGAAATCTACCAGGGGAAATTACGTTTCTCTAATCTCCTTCTGAATAATAGAAACCAGGTTTCCTTTTATGTTCCCTATTAAATCAGCTTACTCAAGTAGCTCAAGCTCAATCAAGCTGACTTTGCACAATTCATCTTCACACCCTGCGTTATCCGCATCTTATCTTATGTGCCTCACACATGTACATTTACCACCATGCTATTTTGCACTATTCATCCACATATACAACAACATTTACATTTTAACTAAGTTCTCTCTTATTGCTTATGTTATTGTGTCTGTTATGTTTCTTTACTGTAGAGATTGCATTTTCACTGCTGCTGTCAAGAGAGCTCCTACGAATGTTATGTATATGTACTACATATATATGATATGTAGTGAATGATCTACACAGTGGTACAGCCCTGTGAGATATTAGTGTGAAGGTGCCAAGCCTTTTACACATGCTGCTGCAGAATTTATCTATCAAAAAGAGCCACTCTAAAACTGATCTATTAGCAGTAAAATAAGCCACTGGCTATGTCCTCACAGTGATATAAAGGTTGTCCTCCATCTTGACCTCTTCAAGATTGCTTAATGACTCCAGAGTAGTAACATCCTCCATCTGGTTATCGCTGAGGTCCAGGTAGCGAAGTGCAGGCAGATTTAGGTTCCTGGGGAATTCCTGCAATCTGTTCCCAGACAGATCCAACCTCTCCAGGGACTGGAGACGAGATAGCAGCTTGACCGGCAAATCCTGAAGCTTCAGTCCGAGTTTAGATAAGCTACAGGGCAGAGAAAAGTTAATGTAGCAGGGAAATAAATATTTATTTATTTTATAATCTTTACAACAACATAATATATTTTTTTATGTTGGTATAATTTACTTCACAGTTGGAGGTAACATTAGCATTCTTCAATAACATACAAATAAAATATTCACAGGCTTGAAAACAGAGCATAGAGAATGTATTAGATAATCAAATCAGATATATGATATATTTGCTATGATCAGCATTATGCAGAGCATCTAGTATATCACATCAGTGCATCAGTAATATAATGTGGCGCGTCTTGGTGCCCACATGCAAATACAGTGTAGTACAACTTTAACAACAATGGATAAAAACAGACCAAAGAAACACTATAAGAAGAAAAAAATGTGCTTACTTCAGCGTCTTGATGTGCTCCAGTTTGTTGGTTTTTGGAGAGCTTTTCTCCAGTAATAGATTCTCTGTTATTTTCTCCATTGTTTTGCTGTAGGGAGAACCACAATTACAGTCTGTAAAGCAACAACGTAGTGTTTGAGACCGAATTGTTTCTATTCTCTCTACTGTTGTAAGATTAAAGTCCATTACACTTTTTATTCACAGTCAGTAGAGATTCTGGGTGTGGTCAGCAGCAAAGTGACACCTGGGTGTCCAGACCACACCCTAATGGCTTGTTAGTAACAGATTAAGACATTCAAATACCATCTATCATACTATATATTACTATTTATAAACATCAACTAAGCATGTTCTAAATATGCTCATCTGAATCAAGTTTATGCTAAATGCTACATAATATTAAACAACAGTAGACATGATAGTAGACATGATACATACAACACAAAGTGATCTTGTCTTAAAGGTTTGAACTGTTTGTCTCAGTGGGTTTGGTTAGTGGGAGGCATCTGCCTACCGTGGGAGGCATTTTCTAAGTTATAGTGACTGTAAAATCAATTAAGATCAGGCTCACAACTATTTGTATCCTTGCAGCAACATACATACCATTGGTTTAACGAATAAACTGTGCATTTATGATTAGTCTTTTTTTTAATTCATCTAGTTCTAAATGTTTTAAAAGTAGCATACACATAAAGTGTGTGTTTTTTTTCCTTTTCCTCATTTACGTCGCAAAGAACCTACAATGGTTATATTGTTTAACTTATTTTATAAATATAAGGTTGCAAAAAAAAAAACGCGTTCAAAATGAATGAGGAGAGATTGTTTAGTTACTGATAATCAAAATAAACAAAACAACACCAATTCTAGACATACGTAACGTTATATGGCATAAAAAGAAGCTCTTCACATTCATTGTTTTAATTTTTTTAGATTAATTGTTGGTGAAAATGTTACTTCAATGCTACCTAATGATTTCCTTAAACAGAGTTTAGCTGGCCACGTTGTAAGCACAGACTGCTATTTCTTTGAATCTCCACTGCGTTCACATAAAAATATAATTTATTGTTGGACTCTGTCGCACATTACAATGACCTATCTTTCATAAAAAGTCACAAAGTTTATGAAATTGTTAATACTGGTGAATAAATTCACTCACCGACACTCCAGAAGAAACCGAGCTTTCCCGGGGAAACGATACGTACTTCCGGTGGGCGGAGTTTTAAAAATGACTTTTTACCCAGAGCTGAGTCTGTCAGGCACCGACCCTGGTTCAGACTGAAACTTCAGGATCCTAAACAGTTTATTGTGATTTTTATGTATTGCTTTAAAAAAAAATAATTCTATTGTTTTCTGCTAACCATCAGGCAAGCAAGGAAGCTACTATTTCATCACAGCAACAGGCCTATTATAAGGCTGAAAACATTATGAAAAGGTCTGATTATTATTATTTTATTTTATTTTACTAATTAGCTATCCACTGAAAACAATGTCAGAAAATAGTGAATACTGTACATAATTCATGCCAGGGATATATACATATGTAAAAAGAAATAATTAGTTTACTTAATATAAAAAAGTTTACTGTTATATCAATTTGAAAGGCTGAAAAAGCTGTTTTCATTTTAAGTCAAATAATTATTCACTGATCCAACCAATGGCCCGAGGAGGCTGCTTCTGTCACATATAACATAGCAAAATAGTAAAGAAGTGATTATTTGATTTGATTAATTTTCAGTGTGATAATAACAAAATTTAAATTTCGTGTAGTACAAGTATTTACAACTGTGTTCTAAAACTTGTTAAGCTATATACACAAAAATGTTCTCAGGTTACTTAAATGTTTTCTGCTATTTTGACAGAACTTTCTTATGTCATTTACTCCATTTTCATTTTAATTATCTTGTTTTGCTTTGTGTTTGTCGCTGCTGTTGGGAATATCCCATACCAAATGTTTATGCTGGTGTCGTTGGTTGCTCAATAACAACACTAGATTTCTCGTCACCTTTTTAATTTCAGTAGAAATGACGGTATTTAAACCTGAAAAACAAATAATATATGTACTGGAGAATCTAAATAAACCCACAGGTGGCGTTAGGTGGCGATAGTCATGTGTTTTAGCAGGTTTGCCAACAGAGAAGAAGATGCAGGATGATGGCTCCTGACACCAGCCACGGTGGGGCTTCGTGTGCTTGTAAAGGCATAAGGAGGTGTCTCATATGTGAAAAGTTTAAGGGTAAAGGACAGTTGGAAGCAAGTGAACCTAAGGTAAACATCTTTAAAAGGAAACTGTGTTTTACATCATGTTTACAACAACAGAAAAGGGACACAGCTATTGCTAACACCAGTCACTAACGTTACTAGCTACGGGTGCCCGAACAGGACATACTCTCCTTCATCAAAAAGTTATTGCTGTACTACCGTGTTCAGTCTATTTAAAAGTGGCCTGCTTGCAGTATCAAAAGTAAAAGTACAGCACAAATGTCCCTTATTGGATTATTATCAGTGTTTTACTTGTTTGTTATAAATACTTGTAAATACTTCAAAATAATTGTAACTACTTTGCTCAATAATGGTGTAAATAGTGAGAAATGGACACCAGAATTACTCGGAGCACAAAGTAACCCCATCATCTGTCTTGTTTTGTCAACCAACTAGTTTTGTAAATGTAATTATTAAAATAATTACAATGGAAGCATAGACATCTATAGTGATGGGACCACGAAATAGCATAGCAATACTGCTTGAGAAATGAGAAAATTTAAAAAGTATTCTAAAAAATTGTTTCAGCAGCCCTTCTTGTATACAATATACTGTTGTGCGGTTCATAGTATTGTACAAGCTATTTATGTTTTGCATATAAATATCTTACACACATGTAAATATCTTACATACAAAGAAAATACAAGAATAAACACACTAAGTTCAGTATTTCCACTATTAGAAATAACTTTTATTATTTTGCTCTTAATTTCTTAGACAATACCAGGTACATGTGTCATTAATGTAAAATTAACATTAAC
>OMLM01007793.1:0-14896 GCA_900302695.1 Helostoma temminkii
CAGGCACTTTTAGATATTTAAAGCAGTTTTGTATCAGACACCTTGAGGCTGCTCCACAGGTTCAGCAGTGAGCAGTGTCCAGTAAATAACTACATGCTAACTGCTGACAGCAGCATGTCCACATGTGCAGAGACGTTGTCCCACAGTGGACGGAAACTCCTCTGTGACACTGACACAAAGACACAGGAGCTGAGTCTGAATGAACAAGGAGACAGATGGAGGCTGCTGTCTGCCGGTGACAACACTTTAATTGTCTGTGTGTTGGACAGACACCAGAAACAACACCTGAGACCAGGTCCAGCTGAACCACACTGAGGCTGCTCTGTAGGGTCCACCAGCTGTCATCACGCTGAGTGTCCTCTGTCCTTTAGCTGATTCTGCTCCTGCTGCACTGGACTGCTCAGCTCAGTGTGTCAGTGGACTTGTAGTGGACGTGGTACGGTGGTATGTATTAGCCTCGTTGTTGTGAATAGGCTGGACAAAATAACTGAAACACCATCTGTATTACACAGACACATAAAGCTGCAGCAGCAGTGTGGAGAAGTGGGTCGTGTTTGGACCGAGTCCTGTGCCGTGTGTACTCCAACGCTGCCGAGGTGAATTAATGTGAGACTGGACGAATGAGGCCTCGGGGGAACAACAGGCCGTGAAAATCAGGAGTTTGCATGTGTGAGATTGTGTTTGTCAGCAGAGCAGAACAATTCCCTCCAGACGCAGAGAGTGTGCAGCTGCTGGTCGGGGACCGGCAGGACCAGAACCTGCTGGTTCATCTGAACTGTGGACAACACAGGTTGTGCTGTTAAACGCTGACACACCTGCAGTCCTCCCTGTCCTTCTACTACTGCATTTAAACGCCACATTACTCCCCCTGTAGCTTCTGTCGGTGGTCTGTCAGTGAACTGTTTCTGTACCTGAACCTGACTGAACCATAACGTGTCCGTGGAAACGGTTTGAGTTTTACTGTTGCACAAGGAGCAGAACTGAATTCTGTCTGAGCTACACTGAATCCTCCTCAAAACCTCAGATCACTAATTTAAAGGTTTATGTGTGTAGACGCTGAATATTCAGAGGGATCAGACCACCGTTATGTATTATGGATAGTACAGCTGTGTATGTGTACTTCATGTTTACTGTTAGTTTGAAGCCCTGCAGGATGAGGGTTCCCTCCCTGAGCGCAGCACATCAATAAAACGTGATGAGTGGAGCCAACACTGATGCAACATGAGCGAAATGCTCTGTGATAACAGCGTCTGTGTGGAGTCCTGGAGACGAGCTGGTCGGCTGTGGATCAGTGTGTGAGTGAAGGGTTGAATGAGGAGCCAGGACCAGTAAAGTAGAAAAGCTCTATAGGTGCAGAACCATTAACCACAGTTCAGCTGCTCTTCTGCATTTTAAACAGCACAGATGAAACATATCTGATGTTTATAGAATAACAACTGCTCCAGAATAAACACTGTTATCTGAGTGTGCTGCAGATCCACTTCCTCTTTGGTCCCTGAACGTGGACTCAGCTGGACAGAACACGTATAAAAACAGTCCCAGCTGAGCGGATCAGTGGATCGGCCTTCACACAACAATAAAAATCATGGCGTGGAGGAAAGAAGCAGCCTCCCCAGAGCCTCTCGTCATCCAAAGCTGCTAAGCTAATTAGCCTCGGTCTCAATCTAATCTGTGGATGGCTGCGAGCTGCTTCTCGTGTCTTTCAGCCCGAGCTAATGGACAATAATTAGCACCATTGATTCTCCACACTGGGGGGTGGGGGGGTCTGCTAATAGTCCTGATGAGGACAGGGAGACATGGGGCTGATGGACACAGGAAATCCACTGACCAACGCTGCTGTAGAGATGGGGGAGCTGCTGGGTGAACACTTCTACTTTATCAGCCTCACACATGAATAACTCAGAGGTGGAGATATATTTATCATACATCTATTATTTATCCAAACATTCATTTTTTAATCCACGTCTGGTGGAGAACGGGTCAATAAAAGCCATAGGTGAGTCAACCAGGTAACCACCTGGACCAGATACTGACACACAATGCATCATGCTAACATCCTGATAGCTAGCTACTGATACATAAAGATCACACCTTAAAGTCAAGTGCCTGTCTGTTAGCATGCTAATCAGCATGCAAAGCTAGCATCTCATCGGATGACTCCAGGTGAACACCTGGACCAGGTACTGCTCTTATCTAAAACTGCCAACTGTACTGACACCGGCTGAAGTTCTAAACATCTGTGGAGACTGTGACCTTTGACCAAAATGTAATCAGTTTATCGCTGAGGCAAATTTGAAGGATTTCGCTCCAAGAGTTCCTTAGATATCGTGCTCAGAAGAACTGGGCGGATGGATGGATGGAGAGACGGATGGACATTTGGACATTTGGACGACAACCCAAAGACAAAATGCGTCCGGCTCTGGCTATCGCCAGTGTGCAGGCATAAACAGAATTTCTGAGCTGGTGGAGAACAGACTTTTCTTTATATATCCCACCTAGTTTTTTCATGAGCTTGTGTCGACCGCCGCAGGTGCTCAGGTGAGACCGGCGTCTCCTAAATCCAGTTAGGCAGCACTAAAGTGGAACAGAGCTTCTCTGATTTATGACATGCAAACACTCCAACAAGCACAAGTGGCCAAAGGCTTCCAGTAAACTGGCCCCCTGCGAGACACGTTAGGACATGAAACGAGTTCAGAACGCAGCCGGAGGTCGTTCTTCCATCCAATTAATTAGCTTGAAGTGCGGGAGTCCAGGATGACACAGAGAGAGAAACACACAATTAACTCCACGACTGAGACTGTGGACGTGCTGGAGCGCTGCTCTGCCTGTTTTATCTGCATGCAGTTAATTAGAGTGTGGAGCTGTGGTGAGTCACTGTCGGTTCACTACACAGTTTCAGAGCAGAGCTTCAACACGGTAAAGCTTTAATTTCTGTCCTGCATCCGAATGTTTCTGGTTGTACTGGTCAGTGTCTGTGCTTTAAACTGGAACATGTGGAATAAAGAAGCGCAGATAAACGTTCACCACACAGGAAACTGCAGTGACTCTTCTCTGCTCGTTACTATTACAACACGTATGTGTCAGACTGACGAACCAAACACTGACATCAGTCGCTTCAACAATATGAAAACTGTACCAACAGCTCATGACTCCTCCGTCCTTTCACCCAAACCTGAATCACAGGACCTGGTTTCCCTTCACACCGATGGAAAATCAGATTGTGTGTCGTTTATAAAATTACCTTCCTGATTTTTCGTTTTCCTGTTTGTAACAACGACTCCCACACAAGTGAAGGTGGAGCTGGAGCCATATTCATTTCTAAAATGAATGTTTGCATAAATAACAGATATGATTAATGTATCTCCACCTCTGAGTTGATCATGTGGGGAGACTGATAGTAGCAGATGTGTACGACAGCTTCAATGGTATGAAAGTGTGCACAGTAGAAGAGGTGGCTGCTGACCCAGTGTCAGTGCCACGATGGAGCAGAGTAAAAACTGGATCTGCTGCTGATGTCAGAGTCCTTAGGCACGGTGGACCTGGTGGACTCAGCAGGACGGACTAAAAACTGACCCACTCTGTACAATAAATGAAACCGTGTGGACCCTGGTGCTGCAGAATGAGACTGGAGAGACTGGAGAACAGTCCTCGATGGAGCTGGATCAGCTGGCGATCTGAGCAGCGAGGTCATGAGGTCTTCACAGACCTCCTTCAGTCCACCAGCTCCCTTCAGTGGTTCCGACAGGAACCATCAGCGACACAGACGGTTCATAACTTCATAACTTCTGACATTCAAAGTGATTCCACAGCTGTGGTCGGTTAAAGGAGCCTCAGACGTCTGGAGTAAATATGAATCTTCTTTGTCCCTCATGTCCTGAACTAAAGGCTCATCCTTCCTTCAAAATAAAAGCTGGAACAACTTTCACAATCACAGTCCTTCAGACTAAGAGCAGCATGACTTGCTGGATGGATGGTTTCCTTCCACAGACTCTGGATGTTTGTGACCTGCTGCAGTCAGACTCTGGAATCAGACTGTGACTGATGGAGGTTTAACAGAAGGAAACAGATATTCTGTTGTTTAAAGTCTTTAGTGACTCCTCAGGTTGTAGCCGGACATGTGAACAAACATCAGACGTATGTGCTGAAGCAGCGAGACTCCGGGTCTGGGTCCAGTATTTCTGATCTCCTCTCTGATTTAGTTCATCTACTGTGTGAGAACTGAGTTTCC
Organism: Helostoma temminkii; assembly: GCA_900302695.1. Lineage (NCBI taxonomy): Eukaryota > Metazoa > Chordata > Actinopteri > Anabantiformes > Helostomatidae > Helostoma > Helostoma temminkii. The sequence continues at coordinate 4,229 of OMLM01007793.1, forward strand.
TCAGCAGTGATGTCAGCAGCTCCTGCTTCCTCACATTAATCCACAGCCTCATGTTGTTCCTGCTGTCTGACACACTGAGCTGTAAAGGTCCTGGCACAGCTTCATGTCACCAGTGAGACACATTAGGTTTAACTGACTTGGCTGCACGGAACCAGGCAGCAGAACTGAAGCACTGAGCTTCTAGGTTCTGTAGATCTGAGTGTTGTTCACATTTAGGATCAATAAATACAGAACCACAGGATTTTACACAGACAAATTCAGACGAGGTGTTGGGACCATGGGAGACAGACTGCGTCCACAAACTGCTGCTCATCAGTTAAACTGTCTCCTCCACCACCAAGAACATTCTGGTTCATGAACAAGAGACTTCACCAGAACCGGAGCAGAAGACAAACTCAGCTGAGACAGGCTGAGGAGACGTTAACGTCTCAGTCCGATCTGCTGCAGAGTCGGTTCCAGTTTATAAGAAATAAACTGTGTTAATGTTATCGAGCTGCTGCACTCAGTCTGAACCCAGTGATCTAAGTCCAAACGTCACAGAACCAGCTTCACAGTTGAGGCAGAGGGACGTGGACACAGTGAGGACAGCACCTGTCAGCATGGACACTGTCCAGCAAACAGCTGCAGCCTCAACGTGTGAAGACTAAAACAATGAAAATGCGAAAACAGCAGCGGCTGAACGGTCGGACCGAGCCTCAGCAGAACAGAACCGGTCTGAGCAGGAGTCGAGGCTCTGCCTGCATCTGGCTGAACTTTAACAAATGGGCTGAGATGGGATTCCACAGGAAGCCTCCCTCCCACTAATGGCCTCTGTGTGAGCGCTAACGTAATTGTTGAGATGAATAAAAGCATTAGTGTCCTCCAGCAGGGCCGAGCCGGCTCCTGCAGGGCGAGGCCGAGGCAAAGTCAGGACACACAAGCTGCACATCGCAGGTGAAAACTAACCCACCACTTCAGAATTAATTCATTTAGCTCATTAGTTCATCAGCTCAACAGAAAAGGCATCGACACGTCCTCTGTGGATCTGATCCCTGGATGCTCTCACAGAAACACCTCATGTTCCTGCTGGACACTGGCCCATCAGACAGCAGAGTGCGTTTACATTAGCGAGAGCGTCAGCAGCATTTTACTGAACATTTTCAGCACATTCCAACATTAATCTCAGTGATATGGAAACTAAATCCTGACACTGAACACCTTCAGCTGTTAAGACCTAAAACACACACAGACCTGTGCAGTGTGTCTCAGTCTGGTCCGAGAACGAGAAACAGAAATGGTTTCACTGTCTGGACTGTGGTAACTACATGAACAGTTTTCCTGCAAAGAGTCAGTGTCTGTGAAGCTGGACCCGTCTCTGTCGCTCACTGCCAGAACTGGACTCACAGCCCACGTTCTGTTTTTCTCATATGTAAATTTGTTCTGCACTTTCAAAGCTAAGTTTGACTCGAGGCGACCGCGGTCCCAAACCATCAGTCAGAGCTTTAACATTAGTAGCTGTGAACCATCAGGCTTTAGGCCGATACAGAACCAGTAAAGCTCCTTCTGAGACATGTTGACCAGAACCTTTGGGTGGGTTCTGTTCCCTTTTAGCCGGGCTAAGCTGTATGCAGACAAACTGAAGTCAATATGAGCTTGTTTGTGACTCCTCTTCAGTCCTGATGCTGTTGAGCAAACAGCAGCAGCACGAACACTGTCCACAGCAAGGACATGTCAATGTCTGAGAAGTTACTGTAGCTGTCCTCCTGCGTCCAAACACAAACCTCTCAAATCTGCAAAAGGGTGTGAGAAGCTGTGAGACGCTGTGGGATGCTGTGGGACGCTGTGGGACGCTGTGAGACGCTGTGGGACGCTGTGGGACGATGTGGGACGCTGTGGGACGCTGTGGGACGCTGTGGGACGATGTGGGACGCTGTGGGACGCTGTGGGACATGCATTAACACAGCTCATGTTCATTCAGCTGTGACTCATAAGCAGGAGAATCACAAAGTGCTGATCCAAACGTTTTAACCAGCGAGGAGCCGACAGACGATCGATCAGTTTCCTGTTGCACAGCCTGAGGACGACAGTGGAATACTGAGAGACGTGTCTGCTAATGAGACGAGCTGCAGCCTGATGGAGGAGATAAGAGGAGCAGCAGCTGAAGGAGACACACACTAAACACTGATGGTTCAGAGGAAGAGAAAAGCTGCTAGAATTTATTTAAACTCTTTAACCAGGACTCTGCTGAATCCTAACAGAGCTTAGAGTCACGGTTCCATCTGCTGGGCACCAGAAACACAGACGGTAAATCAACAGCTGCTTTAAAACCCAGAGAGCAGGAGGGGACCGACCGTCCCAGCAGAGAGCAGGAGGGGACCGACCGTCCCAGCAGAGAGCAGGAGGGGACCGACCGTCCCAGCAGAGAGCAGGAGGGGACCGCCCGTCCCAGCTCCTCCCTCCCTCACTACAGAGACTAGGTCAGCAACATCTGAGTTAAAGTCACTAATGAATTAATGACGTTTCTAAACACAGACACACAGTCTCACTAATCAGAACTAATAATTCTCCACTGTACAAACACGAGCAGCTGAAAAGTCTCAGCTCTTGTTGGTTCCAGCATACGGATCTGAATCCCTCAGAATCACAGTCCCGAGGACAATAAACCAGGTAACGATATCTTTACACATCCACGTCCAGCTACACGACACAAACTGACCTCTTCCAGTTACTTATTTACCTCAGAACCAGAACCTTCATCCATCAGGACCACAGAGGTTCAATCACACCTTTCAGGATAAGAATGTGTTTCCTGCTGAGAAACGTTTCCTTCACAAGAAAATATTTCTGTTTTGTGGTCACACCCTGAGAACGTTGTGAGCGGAGAATCACAGGAGGTGAACTAATTTATTCCTGCTGCACATTTTGTTCTGCTCAGTAAAATAAATCAGAGCAGACACAGTTCTATTGTAGTTCTATTGTATTAAATGGGTTTTACTGTAGCTATGTTTTAATCGCTGAACTATAAACCATGATCCTCATTCACCAATATCACCATTAAAACCAGTATCACCAATATCGAAATTATGACGTGTTAACAGACAGATTAGCTCTCATCTTCATTCTCATTCTGTTAATGCTGGTTCTGGTTGAGACTGAGGCTGTGTGCAGGTCGGAACAGGAGCAGAACCAGCAGGAATGAGTTAGATTCATCCTCTGAGCCGTGGTATTTAAAGCTCAATCAGACGGTGACGGCTGCACGGCCGTGATTCACAGTCTGTGCTCGTTTCTCTGATTCCTTAAATACAGCTTCAGTTCCTGTCTTGGTCCCTGGTGGACAGAGGTGTATAGGGACACACTGAAGCTGTAGAGAATTGAGACAGACTGGGAACAATTAGACCTGGACGCCATGAAGCTGGGCTGGACTGGGTGTGGAGACAGGGACACAGGCCACGAGCAGCAGGTTACCTCTGATAAAGTCTGGTCTTTATCTGGACTGGCAGACAGCAGAACTGGGCTCCTGCAGAGACACTGACCCCGCTCAGACCAGTCTCTGTTATCCAGTAACCATAACAGTTCTGCTCCGGCACTGGAAACCACAGCCTGGTTCTCTGGACCTCTGGAGAAAAGAACTAGACCTGGTCCCTCCTAAACCTGCTCCTTACTATCAGAATCAAGCACAGCAGCTGATGTCCTGCTCCTTACTGGGACCGACTGGACTGGACTGGACTCAGCTGGACAGTGTGTCTCTGTGCACTAATGTGTCTGAGGTTCTGAGGACAGAGGACACAGCTGCTGTCCTCACTGCAGAACCCAGAACATGTTCAAACTGGGCCATATAAAATAAAATGTCACTTCTTTAGGTCTTTATTATATAATGAGGCTCAGTGTGGACTCTCTGGACTGTAGAGCCAACAAACCCAGACCAGAACATGGGTCTGGGTTCTGATCCTCTCTAACGGTCTCTAACACACATCTCATTAGAACCTTGACTCTGTATCTGCAGGAGAGAACAGCTGTCGAACATGAGGATGATGATGATGATGATGATTGTGATGATACAGTATCAAACAGTGAGAGAACGTGAGGTTCTTCCTCAGTCAACATTTGTTGGATTTTAGCGGCTCTGGTCCTGGACCGTTTATCACAGCAGAACTAAATGAATACACTTCAGATTATTCTCCAGTAAGAACTTCACATTAATCCCAGATTAGCAGGGAATAAACAACCTCCACCGTCCTAACACAGGTTCACAGGGTACCAGCACCAGGTACCATCGCAGGGTACCAGCACCAGGTACCATCGCAGGGTACCAGCACCAGGTACCATCGCAGGGTACCAGCACCAGGTACCATCGCAGGGTACCAGCGGACATGAGGAAAACAGACCATGAAGACCTTGTGCTTCTGCTACTCTGATTACAGATTACCCAGTTACAGATTACCCAGTTAGAAGACCCAGCCTCTGTCTGTCTCTACTACATCTGTGTGAAAGACGGACTGTGGTGGTCTGGATCAGTGTGGACTGGTTTTTGGCCACCACCTGATCTTCAGGGAAAACCTGTGGCCATGTCAAGCACATGAACAGGAAGTGGTCTTACCCCTGTCTGTCCCCGTCCACCAGGACTCGAACCAGGATTCCTGTGACCGCCACCAGGATGGGGTAGTGGTCTACGCTCTCCAGACCTGCAGCACAAACGGATCCAGGTCAGAACTTCACAGTGCTGGGACACTCCAACAAATGCAGATCTGATTTAGCAAAAATCTATCTAATCTCATATGGAGATTATGGGAGAATATTTCAGACGGCTAAACTCAACATGTGAACTACTGTTACTGTGTCTGGTCTCTGACTGAGGGTCTGAACCAGGTTCTGGGTGTGGTGGGTCAGGGTTACCTGGCAGTCTCAGGTTGACCACACGGTCAAACAGGTTCTTCTCTGCAGTCACTCGGTTCAACACCTGGTTCAGCAGCTGCACAGAGACAAGCATTTTATTATTTATTACACTGTTGAAGCATCATGACAGCTGATGAGAAACCACTGGACCTCCTTCCAGTACCAGGACGTACTGGTCTCTGTGACTACCTGTCCCTTGTATAATATAGTTTTCCTCACAGTTCAGGTCTCACGTTCTAAACTAAAGACTTTATTCTGTGTGCCGCTGTGCATCACCTGAGCCAGTCGTCTGAGCAGCAGCTCTGCAGAGGGACGGGACCAGTCCAGGAAGATCTCAGGAACCAGAGTGACGGTCATCTCCAGCACCCGCAGCAGACTGACAGACAGGTCGAAGCAGGTGGCGCACACCTGGAACAAGGTTCTCCGTCAGCAGAGTCCAACACGAGCCACGGCAGAACCACATCACGGTACTCGGATCATTTAGAAAGAGTAAGTACAACTGGAACCATGTTGGCGTGGACTTACATACATACTGTGCTCTCACCTTCAGCTGACGAGTGTCCACAAAGTTCCTCTCTGGACGCTCTGCTGCCTGCTGGATCTGACACAGACAAGGACAAGTACTGACAAAAGTACACATTTATGTACCTGAACCCAGAGCAGCTACATTTTACTGGTAGTTTACCACATAATGTTTTACTTTTTTCAACTTTTAACATTTACACAAACTTTAATCTGACACGTAGCAGCAGCGTAGCAGCACGCTTCCTCCACCGATAAGACGGTGGACATGTCGAACATGATTCCCACTAAACACCAGGCTGAACTAACACGTTTACTGGAATTATCTCCAGGCATCAGCTGGACGCTCCCACAGGAACATGATCCATTAGAAAACTCAGAACTGATTCACAGCTTCTTACTGAGGATTTAACTAAAAGCCTGAATAATCTCATTAGAGGAAAACGCCTCTGTACGGCTCCCGTGACGACACCGAGGACACTGTGTGCAGCGCTGCCTCACCTCCTGGATCATGCCGATGAACTCTGAGAAAGCCCAGTTGAGCTGGTTCAGGACGCTGTTGAGGAAAGAGGCGGCCATGTCTTTGTCCAGACTCAGCAGTTCTGCCATGTGTCTCTGCAGCAGCAGCGACGGACACGGCTCTAAGACAAGCAGAGGGAGAAAGAAGAGGAGTGAAGCTTTTATTCCGGCAGCGTCTCCGTCACTGGTCAGAGGAGCAGAGGACATTCAGTGAAGTCCACATGGAGACACATGGGGATCTGATCTGAAGTCTCGAATCAGCTGTGTCACACGTAAGAGAGACGGAGACATGATGGAGAACGTCATCATGGTGTGTGTGTGTGTGTGTGTGTGTGTGTGTGTAGACAGCTACAGTCTAACAGTGTGAAGACCACACAGCAGACCACCTCTCCACTAGAGGAAATTAAAGGTTTTAGTTGTTGCTGTAACAGTGGTAGAAATATTTTCATGAATAAACTTCCAGTACCATCAGGCAGTTGCCTTGGGCCCCGGACTACCAGTGGATCATCATCTTATACTTTGGGGTCAAGGTTTTTACTATTTAATCGCATTAGAAAAATGCACATGATAAAATGGCATCAGAATGGCTGTAATGTCTCACTTCCCACTACAGATGGACTATACCCTAACCCTAACCTCCTAATGCTAACGCTAACGCCAGGCGCTAGGGAAGTGATTCAAAAACAAGATTTTCTGATCAACAAAACCTTCAGCAGCAGGTAAAATAATAACCCACCTCAATAATAATTAAAGCTTAAAATGCTGTCTTCACTATTTATCAATTCCCGCTAGCTTAAATGGCTAGCTGCTAACCGGCTAGCACAGTAATTAGCTGCTTAGTCATTCGCAAGCTAATTCAATTCAGAACCCCACTAAGAAAATGTGGAATTTTAAAGGGTTAGCAGCGTATGGTTATCTGGTGAATTTGTTTGATATTTATTTGAATGGTATTGAGCAAAGGTGGTTTGGTGGTTATCTGTGTGTAATTTAAAAAGAACAGATGTGTTTAATTTTTTTTTTTTAAATAACATGCAAGCGCCAACTGATCATCTGATCTAATCTGAACAACTTTAATGATGATAATGGACGACAGTAAGGACAAGTGAAAACAACTATTCCTCGTGACCTTTCATAGATCAGGGTGTAAACTGAGCCTTCCTGGACAGTGAGGAACCTCTGGACCAGGACCAGGTCCAGAGCCAAACTGCCTGACCTGCAGTGTGACTGAATATTACTGAACTCACTGAGCTGGAAAAAGTTTTGTTTATGTATTATTTGTGCCTGTACTACATGGTTGAACTCCTTCTCACTGAAGCTCTGACAGCAGACACCGCGGCCCACACGCTTCACTCACATTCATCTTTAGCCTCTCACACAGGGAACAGCAGCACAGCAACCTGAACAAATGAAGACGCAGGAGAGTAAACCAGTTTTCACCATGTGGGTGGATACTGACACAGAAACAACATTACTGTTGATGTTAAAGAGCAGCCAGAACCACAGTTCGTAGTGTCAGTAGTGGCAGACTGGACTGGTCCAGTTCAGCTAAAGAATTCTTTCTGGGCTTGAAGCGAACCGTGGATCCAGGGGGCCACGCCTGTGTTCAAACTGTTAGAGCCACCACTGATGTGGTTTTACAGACTGACTGTAACATGGTTTCTGGGATTACAGCATCAGGACCTGCGGACCTGCCTCTACAGCATCAGAGAGATCAGACCCAACTGTTCTGAATGTGCTGGTCACGTCCCGTCTCTATTACTGCTGGTCCTGTGGACAGTTTTACCATCAGCACCATCAAACCCTCCACATGATCCAAACGCAGCAGCACTGCTCAGATCTCTGCTCAGGTTCAAAGCTCTGACTCTTCCTGAGTGTTCGACTCACCTGCACCTGTCTACCTCACTTCCTCATTCAGGCCTATGATCCCGCCCACTGCGCTCTGCCAACGGACGGCGTCTGGTGGTGCCATCACTGAACTAAAGATGAGCTCCTGAACTCTGCACGGTCAGCGGCCTCACTGCCAATATTCAAAACACACACCACACGTGTTACTACAGAGAGAGTGAGCTCTGTCTGCTACTGGAAGAAAATACAGCTGAGCTGCTGGAAACAGAAAACTGTGACTTCGGTTTACAGGTTCGTAGATTCGATCCTGGGAATGTCAGTCCTGATGATGGTGACATGGATCAAGACGGAAAATCATCCACCACTCGTGGTCCTCACTGCTCTACGTTACTTTACACAAACGTAAAAACGTTTCTCCATCTTCAAATCTGAGACAGGAGAGGCGGTAAATAGGACAGATGTCAAAGGGACAGAGGGGAAGGACAAAGCAGAAGAGAACACTCAGAGGAAGAGGAACTGAAGGGAGGATGAAGGATAACGTCTAGTAATGCGTCCCCTGTCATCTCCCTCTTCTCGTCTGCATCCCACAACAATAACGTCTCTCCTTCTGCTTTTCACGTTTATTATCCAGAGTCAAGCTCAGAGGTCACACAGCTGCTCTGCGCTGACGCTCAGTTTTCCTACCGTCTGTCAGTACACTGAAGTCACCGTCACGTTGTGCCGATTCCACTGTGAAGACCTGGATACGATAATCTGTGACCCCTCAGAGCTTCATGGTTTCATTCTTTTCTCTTGTTATTAGGTACAGAATTAAAACTGATTACTATTCTACTTTAGTAAACACAGTATAATTAGATGAAGAGTGTCTTTGTGTGAGCCATCAAACAGCATCTTCATTCATTACTGAGGTAAACACAGGAAAGGTGGACATGGACGACAACAATCACTGCTCGTGTCGATAAGGGAAGTCACATCATTACATGTCTCCTGGGACACTTGGTCCTGAAATGTCCCCACTGCACAAAGCACTCAGGCAGACTGAGGAGATGAAGCTAGTGGAGGCCACTCACACAGAGACAGAGGCTGAACACACACTGGGAGTGATGGAGAGAAACTTACTTTGGAAACTAGCAATGGACAGATCCCCTGACAGGCATGCAGATGAGAAGCACACGTGAAAGTCAATTAACATGCAGAGAGCAGAAAATCACAATTAAGTGGAAACAGAAGCAGAAAAAGCTTTGAACTGAGGGCAATGACACGGCAAAACGGATTATAGGGAAAATTATTTACTACAGAAAATATGTTGGTGAGGAAGAACGTGCAGTTCACCTGTGTGTTTACAGCCGTGGGGCAGTTAGCTCAGCTTCAATTAGCTTAGCTTAGCTTAGCTTAGCTCAGCTTAGCTTGGTTTATCTTAGCATATCTTAGCTTAGATCAGCTTCCATTAGCTTAGCTTAGCTCAGCTTCAATTAGCTTAGCTTAGCTCAGCTTCAATTAGCTTAGCTTAGCTCAGTTTAGCTTAGCACAGCACACAGCTTAGAGGTGGGAGAAAGTTGCAGCATTAAAAAAGGTTTAAATCTGAATTTATGTATAGAGCGAAATATCCTTAATTTATATAGAGTAATATCAGATATTTCCCTGATCTGAGTTTAGAGGATAAAGTTCAAGTGTTTTCAGTGAGAGGTGAAAATGTCACAGTGCCCAAACGGCTCTTGGAAAGGTTGGAAATGATTTTTCCTTTCTATAATTCATCACTTTTATTTTGCAATAAAATGCTATAGTTACCTAAAAAGCTTGATGTCACATATCTACGGAACCAGGTTTAACATCCATAACGACCCGGGGTGATGTGAAATAATTATTTAATGTCACAGTTTAAAATGTTTGAAACCTGTTTATGGATCTTTATCAGATTTGCAGTTTGAGGCATCGACTGTTACACCAGCCTTCTCACTGTGGATTCAGTTTGTGCTCATGACACAATAAAACATCTGTCGACACTAAAAAGTGTTTTCTAAAAATACTGTGCTGACAGAGAGAGTGTGTCCTGTGTTTAGATGATTAAACCATAAATCATCAGTAACGATCAACCTGCTGTAGACAGGAGACCACGGCCTCCAGTTATTTATGGAGAAGAGAAGAAGAAGCTGAGCTGAACCAGGAACACGCTTACAGTTTGTTCCAGTAGAGACAGAAACAAACATGAAGGAAGAGAAACTGAGTTGGTTCAGCTCAGCTTCCTTCTGTTTCAGATGTGTGAACGGCTGAAACGCGAACCTGTGCACAGACAGACAGACAGACAGACAGGCAGGCAGACAGACAGACAGACAGACAGACAGACAGGCAGACAGAGAGACAGACAGACAGACAGACAGACAGGCAGACAGGCAGACAGGCAGACAGGCAGGCAGACAGACAGACAGACAGACAGACAGACAGACAGACAGACAGACAGGCAGACAGAGAGACAGGCAGACAGGCAGACAGACAGACAGACAGACAGACAGCACAGACAGCACAGACAGCACAGACAGCACAGACAGACACCTACTCTGCAGGCTGGGCAGGTTGGCATCCTCAGGTTTGGTTTTCAGCAGATGGGGCAGGCGAGTGTATCTGTAGCCAAAACCACAGCCCTGAAAAACACACACAGCTCAGACCAGGTCCAGTCCGGTCCGGAATCAGGAAAGGCTTTTACAGTGAGCGCTCACCCTCCACAGTCTGACCAGGATCCAGTTGGTCTGAGCCCAGGGTCTCTGCTCGTACGGAGCCAGCAGATTCCTCATCATGGCAACGCGTCTGAAATCGCAGCGACAGAAGGGTGAGAGTTACAGCAGTACACGCAGTACACGCAGTACACTGCAGTACGACCACAGTACACTGCAGTACGACCACAGTACACTGCAG
>OMLM01007794.1:7115-20489 GCA_900302695.1 Helostoma temminkii
CTTTTTCCATACCTGAAAAAACCTTAATTGAAAGGTAGCACACAATTTATTAGATGTAGCTCTCGGTCAGCTAGGGTTTGCCAGTAATGCTTTATCATCCTCCTAAAACTCAAACAACAAAACAACTGCAAGGCCCTGCTCTGGTCAAGAATTTCATCACCTGATGGCATCCATGTAGCTGGAGGAATGATGAAAAAGGTGTGGCAGCCAGTAGATTGGAAGAACATGGTGGAGTATGGGAAGAGGAGGTGTTGTAATTTTCATAATGGAGGCAAAGCAGGAGCAGAGGGATGGTTGAGGGTTTGTGCTTTGCATCATTACACAGACCTGAGAGCTGCCTTTATTAAATGAGGGTTTTGAAGTCAAATGAAATGTATTACCCTTGATTACATTAAGTTCATAATAGTAACATAAGAAGTAAAAAAACTTTTTCTCTCTTTTCCCTTTCGAGCTGTTGGAACCACATCATCACTCAATTTTCTATTTTTCTTCTATAAAAAATATTGTTATTACATCAGTTCTGACTTCATTCCTTCAAAATAAATTGTTCGGATAATAAAAGAACATTCCAGTAAAATTTAGTTGTTATGTATTATAACTGTACTTTAGTTCTGCAATAATAGATTTTTGGAAACTCAGTGGCATAATCTGTGAAGACAATAAAACATCAAAGTTACTGTGATTAATATGTTAGCAAACTGCTAACAAACTGCTAACATATTAATCAAGCAAAATGCTTGTTGCAGCTAGAAATTAATTTGACCTGAACAAAGATTATGAACTATACAACCAATCCAAAGAGCTAAAACATAATTCTGGATTATAATTCTGTGAATTTGGCACTACATTTCATTTTTTTTTGCAGTAGCTTTTATCTTTGTGAATCATTCTTTTCTCAATAAAAAAGAGATATTTAGTCTCCATGGACCTACCTAGTTTAGAAGACTACATAAAATATCTAAATATAATAAACAACAATATTGATGCGAACATAATGGGACGGAAATGACTGGAAATGCTCCAATGATTCTTAGTGGCTTGATGTTCACAAGGATCAGTTAAAAGCCCCAATTTATCAATTTCCTTAGCTTTATCCTTAAAGGAAACATTTAGCAGGAGCCTGTGATGTGTGAAGAGGAAGCAGAGATAGATAAATCTATAATCACCCAAAGCAGCGGTTAGTCAGCTCTATCGGAAAAACGATAGTTTAGCCAATTGCTTCTCTGTGCCGTAATGAACCTCTGTTTTTATTTCTGGTCATTGCCTCACTGAGAGTTAGAAACACAGGCGAATGACAAAACCTGCCAAATGACTTTGACTCGGTACTTTATTCATCAAATTACCATCCAGTTTTTGTGGTTTTTTTGTTTTCTTTTCGCTGTTTCCTGTTGAGAAAATCAAATATCTATTCAGGAGTTTGGACTACACCAGTCAATTGTCAGACAGATTGGGGACAACACCATTGTTACCCTCTACCAGGGGTGATCAAACAACAAAGATGACACAGAACAGTCTGGAAGGTCACAGTAAACCTCAGGGTTCTATCTCCAGCAGATTAATATGAATATAGCCTTTTGTGTCAACATTTAATTCTGCACAGTAAAGGTCAAACAACCAAAGTAAGTAACATGTTTTTGAGTGTGTGACCTGCTAAAGCATTGGGTCACCAAAGTAATAAAGATTCTTTGCTGTAGGACATGAATGAGGTACAGTTTGTAGCCTTCTAAAAATGTTCAAGAAAATTAGCAAACACAGATTTTTGTTTTTATTGCATTTTAGAAAAAGTCCCCATATCTGAAATCTGTTGCTTGTATATCCTCTCATTTCTTAGTTTCTGTCTGCCTTTTTCCATACCTGAAAAAACCTTAATTGAAAGGTAGCACACAATTTATTAGATGTAGCTCTCGGTCAGCTAGGGTTAGCCAGTAATGCTTTATCATCCTCCTAAAACTCAAACAACAAAACAACTGCAAGGTCTAATTGTCTTGGAACGGAAAGCTTCTCTTGCAGTGGCTAATGTCAGTGTTGGTGAGTCCACTATTGGGAAAACAATGCACATAAATGGTTTGTGTGGAAGATGTAAGCTACTACTGTCTAGCTACAGAAAGAATCTTCCATGTACAGATGAGACCGAAGAAGAACTTGAATGAGAATTATCTAGTTTGGCAAAAAGCAAACACTGCATTCAAGCACAAGAACCTGGTCCCATCTGTAAAACATGGTGATGGCAGTGTCATGATCTGGGCCTGCTTTGCTGCCTCTTGACCAGGATGGTTTGTTATGGATCTATGATGGAAGTTCATAGATTGATGGGTCTATGAATTCTGAGTTTTGCAAGCAAATTCTACAGGAAATGTCAAAACACACAAAATTTTCAACCTAGCTAAAGCAAAGCACTTACGGAATGGCCAAGTCAGAGCCCCGAACTGATTTTATACAAGAAAGTCAGCAAACACCCCATAAGTTAAAGCTGTTCTCTAAAGAGGAATGGGCTAAAATTCCCAAAGCTAAAGTGCAGAGCTGATAAACTATATACTATAAAACTATTAAGAATATTTAGTTGATGTTATTGCTGCTAAACAGGGGTCACGTCAGTTACTGAAGGTACAGGTTCACACATATGTAAGATTGGTGTTTTTTTTGTCTTGTTCCCAGTTAGACTGATAAACCTACTTGAATGAGTAGTGAAATGTTTTCACCTAACAGAAAGAGGTCCAAGTTGCCATCACTCATCTCTCACATGACCTGTAAAAAATGACAAATTACATTTTAGATCATATTTATAACTTTATGAACTTGACTTGGACTCTCTGTTGTATGAATTATTGACTGTGTTTTGGTTATTGGACTGTTAATAAGGACTGAGTGAAAGGATCTTGGACGGCCGTCTTGTCGCTACTTACTTTGCGCAGCCATGTTCTGAACTCTTGACATTACCTCACCACTGAACCAGCCTCCACTTGCCAGCACTGATCTGCTCCATCTTCCCATGCTGCAAGACAACAAGTGTCAGAGTTTTCATATCTTCAGTGCCCACAACTTTTTATCATATATTACCTTATTGCACTGTGCATTGGGGTGCTGAAGAACTAATATAATTAGTGCTTCTGCTAATGCTACTAGAGGTTAATGCTTGTAAAACCCCTTTGAACGAAAGTGTCATTATTTCTCGGGTCTAATGGTTGTAACACCCAGTTTGGTATATGACCAAAGTGGGTGGATATTTACTAAAATGTGACTTTGTACAAGGTGGATACATGCAGTAAATGTCACAGTGTCACAAAGCCAAATATCAGGATATACAGCAGTGCTTTCATGTGGCTGTAAAATATATTAACTGTGAGTGTGAGCTCATGTAACGTGTGTAGATTCTCCTGACAACCTGTGCATTTATCTAATTGTTCAGAATATTGACAATGTAACTGTGCAAGGTGTTTGGTAATTTTGACTTGTCAAACACATGTGGAAGGCATCGTATTGATGGCTGAATTTAGTTTAGATTGCAATTTTGTTCAGTCACTGCAACTTCTCAGCAAATTTGTTCTACTCTTTGCACTGTTCCTGAATGCTGCACACACACAGTTCATGAGAGCTGCTGATGAGAGGCTGCTAACGCTATGTGGTGTTGCTTTCCTTCTAGGAAACCGACATGCAAAAGCAGATGATAGGTGCACTTACAACATGAACAGAAGAAATACCAGATCTACGTGATATTGTGCTGTTTAGACTTTTTGTAAGGGTGTCACTATTTGCATGCAGAAAAGCTTGTTAAACAGTTTTGCAACACAAATGAACGGGACATTCGGGAACAACAGATAAACCACCATGATGGAGGCTCTTGCACATCTACGGCAAATGCTGAAAGAGAGTGTGTTGGATTAAATAAGCATCATTAGTGGTAATGTAAGTGTAGTTTGCATGGCAAACTCTGTATGGTGAAGAATATAGTTTTCAAATGTCTAAACATGGTTGTTGCCATTTTTACTTGCCTCTTCTATTCACTGCAAAACAAACAAACAAAAAACATCTAAAAACATTTCACCATGCATCACAATTCTTTAGAAAAGCTGCTGTCAGTAGCAATGTTTAAAAAATACTGACAGATGTTGTTGGGATGTGGTTGAGTGGATTGTGCCTGTGGAAAAGAACCAGACTTTGACACTAGAGACCAGTTTCTAACGAAATATATAGTCTCTATAAACATTTATAAGATATGCTCAGTGTCAGCATTTCCATTACTGTGTCCACATAAAATGATAGAAAACGATGCAGGTTAAGATTAAGTTTCTAACAAATCTGTTTTACCTAAAAAGATTGTTTTGGGACCCAGTTGCAAAGTAATTTCCCCCTGGGATTAATAAAGTATTCTGAATCTTGAATCTTGAAATTTAAGACAAACCACTACTATTCATTGCATTAAGAAACAGATCAATTATCTAAAGTCCTTTGACCTTTTCAAGCCTCCTGTGATTAAATCTGACTCATGGAAATGGCAACAAACCTCCTCCCGATTCCATTTCCTGTTTTTTCACCTGATTTCTGATTCTCTGTGGATCCGGCAGGTGACACGGTGCAGAGAGGTCAGCGCGGTGTGTCGGCTACAGAACAGCATCCCTGAGATTTGGCAGCACCGCATAGAGTCAGTGTCTCTCTCAGGGAAATCTGGACACACAGGGTCACAGAGAAACAAACACAGAGGAGTCATCGTCTGACCTGTGGTTAATAAAAGACTGCACATAGCCAACACACCACAGTATTACAGCCGAGACACTGAGATGTCACAAAATATAGCACAATCTTGTTTTTTTTGTAACTCCCATTATGCACATTTAGTCTGGCTCCAAACACTTACACTTATATTACAGAATATCTGAATGTACACCAGAACTGAGTCGTGGCATCATGTGGCTGCAATGTGTTGTTAACTGTAAGATAAATGGCCTCCATAAAGAAGTTAATGTATCTGTAATCTGTTCCCAGTTCAGACAGATGTCCCTGGCACAAAGCAGACTGTAATTTTAAATTATAATTGTTAGTATATCACTGCCACTAATCTCATTTTCTGATCTTTTTTTCCTTATAATCTTTTACTGTATTTAAGAAATAATGATCTACTTTTTAAAAGAACCTGACTCAGGTTTTGCAGTGATTATGATTTTTTAAAATAATCAGATTATTCCCTCTCTGTGTAATTTCCTACTAGCACACATTAACATCACTATTATTATTCTGTAGAGTGATTTAATTTCATGCAACCCCACAGAGGAAGTACTTGGCTCACACTGTTCACTTATGACTTTATAGTACTTCTACCACGTCTACTGTGAAATTCACAAAAAATAATTTTTGTTACACTTGTATTAAAGTCAAAGCTCATATACATATTTCAAACATATTTTTGAGTCTGGAATATGAGTCTTGAATATTTTTTCTAAACTTCTTACGTATAGATAACATCTCATCAACACTGTCTTCATGGTGCAAATAAATCATGCCTGTTTTTTATATTTCAGCATTTTATTTGCTTGGGTGCTAGTCGACTGGCGTGCGACTAAAGACATCAGATTAAATGTTGAGGCATAAAGCTGCTTCTCCAGCAAAATGTCTCACTGATCTGAGTTCAATTGCCCTTTTGCGTACCCTGCAGCACAGTTATGACTGCCTTAAGTGCCAGCTGCACATGAAGCTCTTTCCTCACCTTTTATTCAAGTAGTGGGAGTTGCAGATGCTGTAAACTGTTCACTGAGTGCTCTTGGTATACAAGTGAGAGAGAATCTGAAGAGCAGAATATGAAGTGGAAGAGGGAAATGAACTAGGAGGGGCAACTCTTATGATAATATGCAATAATGCAAATTATCCTCTTACATAGAGAAAAAAAAGATGTATATTATCATTAGTCACAGATCTTTGAATGTGTCATTAGATTGGCTATTTCATTTTAAAAAATCAATACCTTGTGATGCACTTATCAAATACACCACACACAAAATTTTATATATAAACTTGTTTACTTATTAGTTATCTGTCTACAGTAAATAATGATAAGCTATATTTGACAGTGTTGCATCTCATAATGAATATCCACTAACCTTATTCAGATAAATACGTACAATTAATCAAGTACTGTACAATTTTGAGCTACTAAGTATTTCCATTTTACATTACTGCACTACAATTCAGAAGGGAATATAGTACTTTTTATTCCACTACATTCATTTGGCGGATTAAGCTACTATTTACCTTCAAGATGCAAAATGCCAAGCCAAAATATAATAAGTTAATATATTAGCATGTATTATTTTGGATTAACCACTATATAATATAGTTAACAGGGGCTCAAGCTTTACCAAAAAATAAAAAATCCAAAATAAGTATTTTCTGCATTTAAAATGTTTAGTTTGACTGGTTTAACTAATCAAGTCTTAGAGCCTGCAGCTGCCTTTAGAAAGTGTGGTTCTTTAGCATAAATTCCACCAGTACTGAGTTTACTTGTCTCGACCACATGAGAAAAAAACAATCATATTTTTACTGTGCAACTTTTTGTTGCTGCCATTTTTTTCTTCATGTATCTAAAAAACAAATCCTCCTTCTGCCCTCATGCCATCGTGTGTTTTTGAGACATCTGTATTTAACTATTAGTGAACTCCAGATATCCAGATGACCTCCATTATGGTGCCAGCTGTAGCTGCTGGAGGCCCTGTAAACATCCACTTCAGAGAGGCTGAAGTCAGATAGAGGGCAAGCCAATTCCCCTGACACTTCAACGTGGCAGCTGTTGTCGTGCCATCACGTGAGGTGCCAGCATCACTTTCGACTGGTGACCAACAGATGCGAGTAAGGAAAATAAACAGTGGGAGGGAGGGCTGGACATTTTCTAGGCTGTGTGAAGGCAGTCACCTGAGGCAGGAATGGAGCCAGGCATTAGCTTCATAAGGACAGGTATATTAGACGCAGCCAGCTAAATGGCAGCCTGCAAATGCGTTCAGACAGTGGCTTAAAATCAAGGCATTAATGTGTTATTGCTTATTAGAGCCACCATGTGTTCTGGCCTCAGGGACTGGAACTCACATACAGTGCAAGGTTTTGTTTACACTGTCAGCTATTTTTGTAAAGGTGAGCACAATTTCAGTCCCCAGGGGAGGGATCCAAATTTTACCATCTTCAGAGGTTGAAACCTGATCATCTATGTATTTGTCTCCCCACCAGGCTGTTTTGATCTGGCTGTTGGCGCGAGTGATGCGAAACACTCAGGTGGCTTTGTTTTTACTTTATGCTAATGAAGCAGCATAAAAAGAAAAAATGTTTATAACAAAACCAACAATAAGTTGTTTGTTAATAGGAACAAACTGGCGACACAAATGAGTATAAAAAGCTAATGAGAGAGACTATTATACAGGGAGATTAACTCAAGAAAACCTTAAAATAACCTCACATAATGGTGAAGCTTCATCACCACCTACACTGGAGTGTGCACACAATTGTGCCTGTAATTAAGGAACTATTAGGACTGCTCTGCAGGTGTATTCTGCATGTGAAGGTGACCTGAAGACAGGGCAGCATTCATAATTAGCACTTATGAGCTTCATTTTTGCACTAGTCACCACACTTCATTAAACTAACTTTGCTCAGATATATTTCTCTAAACTAGCACATTGCTTTATGTGAAGTCAAAGTTTGTGATTTGTTAATTTCAGTGTTCTTCAGTCTGCATCAGATGCAGTGGAGCTCTCATTTTCTAAGTACTGTAGTGTCGGTCACATTCTTGCAGCTTAATACTTACTAAGAAAAAATAGTACTTACAAGCACTCAGTGAGACACTACCTATGCAGTGACCCCTGGGAGTTGGGCATTAAGTCCACTATCTCACTGGTGCAGAGCAGGACCTTTGCTAAAGGGTGCCTGAGTAGTGGCTGCAGCATTTCCTCCAATCTTTTAATAGGACTTCCAGTTCTTACTGACAGGCTGCAGGTTAAGATTTGTTGTCATTTAGTGATGTTGTTTTCTATGTGATACAGTGTAAACAAGCTGGTAACACAATAAAACCTCCTAAAATATACTTATATCTGATTCAGTTTTGACTTTTGATCATCATGCAATAAACATTTTCATATTCCATGAGGTCAAACTGCTTCCTTCAAACTACCAGAATGTTTTAATACGGTAGAAACGACATTTCTGCCAAGTGAAAGGACACATTTACATTTTTTTGCCTAATTAATAGCCTCATTAGAATAATTTATTATTAATGGTGATTATGCCAGGTAGGTCATTAGCAGCTCTACTGCATCTTGTTTGTGGTTGTGAAGTAAACTGACCTACAGAAACATTAAGGACAAATGGTACTATCTCCAAATTTGTGTTTTCTGAACTAACCCAGTCTCTAAAACATTATGTTTCTATCCAGCTAAACTGCAGTCATCACAACCACACATGATGATTGCAACCATATTATCTTTTTTATAAACATATGTTCTGTATTAACATAAATGACACATTGACACTTAACATATCAATCAAATGTGCATAGACAATTTGGTTTTTTTTATTTTTGTCCACCAAAATATCTGATCTATAACATTCCATTTTCTTTTCTCAAAAAATATCTGATCTTCCATGAAAACATCCAGTTTTGTGACTCCTAACCTTTAAATGGTTGAGGTGCTCACAGCCCTGGGTTAAGGTCTGGAAAGACTGTGAGCTGGGTTAACTCTTGCTTTACACATAATGCCTTAACATCCATCCATTTACTGTACCGCTTAGTCCCTGCTGGGGTCACGGGCTGGAGCCTATCCTAGCTTCTATATGGGTGAGAGGCAGGGTACACCCTGGACAGGTCGCCAGTCCATCACAGGGAAATGTCTTAACACTTTACACAAAATACAATCTTTTGCTAATGCTACCAAAATGCTTTTTATGCTGAAACCCAACTTCACAAAGAAGCCTGGACTCAAACTCAAACGTTTGTCTGACCTGCGGACTGTGTGCCCTCCATCCATCCCAACCACCTCTTAACTTACTTTATGTTAATAAATGTAGCACTTTATTCATAAAAAAAATAAAATCTGTTGCTTCATAACACAATGACTATATTAAATTTGCTACAACAAATTATAACAGTAATTGCAGTTGCAGTTTAGTTGCAAAGGAAAATAATTTTCAAAAAACAATTGTTTTGTAGAACCTTTTTTGTAGAGTTCTTTTTGAAACAAAAGTTACAGCTTATGATGAGAAACACTGTAAATAACTGATAGAAATATACTATGCTACTACTACAACTATATACTATACTAATGCTATAATATAATTAGAGAAGCAAAAACAAAACTGGCAAACCTTAGCTAACCAGCATGACTATCTGTTTTTTGTATGTGGAGTAAATAGATAAATAAATGGAAGATGAGGCAGTTAATGCAGGAGAAATGACAATGGAAGGAGAGAGAAAACTGTAGAAGAGAAGATAGAACAGGCTGGAACTGACTATCAAGCAGGTATAAAGATGTTACTGTGGAGAAAAATGAGAGCGAGAAACGAGTGGAAGGAAGCTGGAGAGAAACTCAAAACTACAAGCAACAACAGCATGTGATGGAGGTGAGTGTGTGTGTGTGTGTATGTGTGTAAGCTCCCTGTGGTATTTGAAACACCAGGAAACTGCGTGTTACTGTGTTCCAGTCTGCTGTTGTCGAAGCCTGCTGGGGCTGCTGGGCGGGAGAAGCATGAGATAGCAGCTGTAGATGCGACTGTGTGCGCCTGCGTGTCTCTCCAACAGCGGCCCTCCCTGTCGTTACACACTTCCCAACAGTGGACCAGTAGGTCAACATGGGGCATTTTGGAGGTTGACAGTTGGCTATGACTTAAATTATGAATATGCCCAAAACCCTGATGTTATTTGAGGTTAAATTAAATTTTTGCCAAGGGAGAACCTGCATGCTGAAGGACTTCAAAGGCAAAATGCCCCGACAGTGATGACAGTAACCTGGTCCAAATACGTGTAACAGTAAAAAGGGAAAACAAATGTATGTCCAGGTGTTATTTAGTCCCATGATATGTTTGGGACAGACAGAGTGAGAGAAGAGGGAGTTACATCCCTTTAGTGGCTTGTCCAGGCACATCGGACTAACCAGGTGTTGACAGTCATCCTCCCAGCCTCCTCCCACCTCCTCCTCCAAGGCTGCTGACAGCTGCCACATGTCATGTGCTTTTCTACCTGTCTACATACATTCCTTACTCATTTCTATTCCTCTATACACAACCAGTGATCTGCTTTGGTTTTTTTCCCATTTTTTCCAATGTCCATCATCTCCTTTCTTTATTCTCTCTCTCTTGCTAATTTCCTCTTTTTGTTCCTTCTCATATTTGTTTCTTTCTATTTCCCAACTCTCTCTTTCTCCTCCGTCTTATTCCTTTTCTCCTTCCTCTACCTGGATTCTCCCTTTTCCTTTTCTCAGCCATTCCCACCTTTTATTTACAAACGGTATTCTGTGTTGCGTTATCTGTTAGCTGTGTTATCCTCTACAGAGGATTAAGAGAATCACAGGCAGGAGAAAGAAAATGTCTAAAACCACAGAACAGAGAGAGAGAAGATGGGATGACTGTGATTAAGTCATCAAGACACTGAGCTAATTGAACTGACATGCTGTTAAGTAATGTGTCTCTATTTGTCTCCATCCATTATTCACCTCTTGACTGCTGTTATGACAGGAGCTTGATGCAGATTTTAAGTCTCCATGTGTGTCGCTTGTGTTTACTAAATTTTGAATCTGGCTGGGATTAAACACACACAAAACATGAAACATAATAACGAAATATTTATAAAGAACGTTGCATTTAAATTTGACAAACACGACATAATCATGCTGTTTAACTGCCGGATGTTTAGACAATGGCAACAAGTAAAATGTTTTAGTTTATCCTTAGTTTCCTTTGGCAAGCAATAGTTTCCATCAAAGTTAGTAGTGTACTTTGATTGAGTCCCCTGCACCCTACCTCCTATTGAATGTTATGGTGGGGATGTGCCATATTTTTTAGCATAAATAAAAGTTACAAAACCTAAGAAATAAACTAACAAAGCATGTTAAATTAGGCAAACAAATCAAACTCAAGTCAGAGGAGTGTGGTTGGAAAGCAAGGTTTACCAAGTGTATACTGATTATGGTGGTTTTTGTTGATGTTTTTTTTTTCTTTTCTTTTCTTAATTGGTAAAGTATAAAAGGGCGGAGTCTAATGTAGGTGGTGTAAAAACATGGCTGACAGTGCAACTAGCTCTCTAAATGGCCTGAGAGAAGAAGATAGATGCCTGACTGTGGCTACGATAGGTATGTGGAGAACTACAAGAGTGAACTCAATAAACTGTAACGTGTAGCATGTAGGATTACAACTTCTTGGTTGAGTTAAATTAGCACAGTGGGATTGGCAGGCTTGAGGCCTATGTGTTAGCTAGCATGTGGTAGCATTAGCTAGCTAACATGAGGTGGTCTTATTGCTTTGTTTGTTTGAGTATGAACTTATCGTGAATGCTAGATGCATATTAAAGGTAGCAGAATCATTTTTGCTGGGTTATGTTTGGTGGCTCGAGTAGCATGTAGCTAACGGGTGGCCTAGTTGTTTGCTAAGGGTGATGTTGTGAAAATAGTTGGTGGTTCTGGAGTCTCCTTTAGTTGATATAGCTGGCCAATGTTAGCGGTACAGTGAGAGGAGAGTAGAAAGCAGCTTAGTATAATGTTTTTTGGAATTCACTGCACCTTTTCAGCCAGAGCAGCTGAACACTAACATAGACGGTTATTTTAGAAACTGGCTACACAGTCTGAACTCATCATCACATGCATTTATAGAGCTAGAATGATGTTGCTTATTGTAGAGCCTTCAGGTAGTGTTATAATATTCACTGTGATCATTTACACAATGCAAGTTCCAAGAGTGGCATTAAATTTCTTTGTATATTTTGCACATAATAGAAATTGATATGTGGCATATTTTTTTATAAAAATAACATTTACATTAATACATATGCAACATAACATTTTTTGCATACCATTGTGTAAACACCTGTGTAAACAAGTTGGTAACCTTATGGTTGAGCATGTTTTTTATGCAAACCTGATGTCTCATACTATACACCAGGACACTGTTCAAGGCATTTAGGAGACAAATATTGCGCAGGATGTTATATTCCTGCAGGAACATTTTGTTTTTGGAAAAGCCAGTTTTTTTGTTTGTTTGTTATACGCTGCAATCCCACTGAGCATAAACAATCAAGAAAGCTTTATCTCTTTTAATCTGGCAGATGATTGGCTTGTTTCCTCTTCAGACACATCAGCTAAAGGCCCCTCACTGCTAAACTGTGCACGAACAATAGCTGGCAGGTGTTGGCTCACTGAGAAACAAGCCAGTTGTTAGTGTGAGGTGGATAAGTGAGAAAGACACACACAGTTGCTCAGATATGATTATGCACAACATGTGTAGGTGTTTGTAAAGTGGAACAATATGCACAAACACTTATGTTGCAGGAAAACATACCTATATTACATCTCTAAATTGATTAGAATCAATGTCACTTCATTGATTTTAGTGACTAAATTAGATTGTACAATGCTTTGTGATTGAGACTAACACAAAATATCATAACTAACCAAAATGTTCCATGACCATCAGCCATCACTTCTCATTCTGGTCCGAGCTCTAACACTGGATTAACATTTTTAATCCAGTTGTTGGCATTCAGCTGCTGACTCTCATCACTCTTCTCTCGGTGTAATGTGGGAGCTCTCACTTTTGCTTAAGTACTTAGGATGGAGTAGTTAACTGAGAAACATAATGAAGAGGACACACAGCAGACAAAGAGCTAATGTGGAGAAAACACCTCTAAGCACAGGACCTGCATCAAGGTTCAGAGTGTTATAAAATGTCCTGCCATTTACATCATGTATCTATGGTGATGGCAACACATTAGCAATCAAGAAGATAATATGATAACAATAATCTCTGCATACACAATATGGTGCAATACACAGAAAATGTGTGCTTTGGGAGAACTGATTATATTTGAGTCAACCCCTCCAAGGCGCATTAATTACCATGTTCTTAGAAACACAGGTCAAGGTGGACGAGTAGCAGCTATCATCCACTCAGGTTTATTAATCAACCCTAGACCTAAACATAGTTGTAACTCATTTGAGAGCCTCTCTCTTAGCATCTTACACCCAAACGTGAAAACTAAAAAACAATTCTATTAAAAATTTTATACTGCCCTCCTGTCACTTAGCCAGAGTTTTTAACAGAATTTTCAGACTTTATATCTGATGTAGTTCTTATCAATAAACATGTACAGATAAAGTAATTATAATGGGTGACTTTAATATTGATGTATTATTGACAATA
>OMLM01007794.1:20874-39213 GCA_900302695.1 Helostoma temminkii
CAATGGAAATACAATGGAAATATCTATACAGAATTAAAAAACAAAAATTGTAGGAAAAAATTGTAGGGTAAAGAGAAACATTTAGTGTCACCACTGCAGAAGAATGTGGAAATGTGAAGGACACACATGGGAGTGGAAGACCTGTAAAAATCTCATGAGAACTTTCTCAGTTTCTTCTTTAAGAGAAGCAAAGAACCCCAGCAAGGACCTCGCTCACCACTTTCAGCTTCATCTGGATGCCAAATTGATCCTTTCACAGTCAGGAATGGTCTTCGTGGAAGGACAGCAGCCATGAAACTACTGTTTGTAATATACAAGTTGAATATATTAGACAATTGCAGCAACGGCAGAGCAGACTTTGAGTAATTCTTTTTTTCAAGACCAGTTTTTAGTCTGTGGCCACTGCTCAGCTAAGCCTCGCCTCTCTCTCTCTTGTAATGAAATGCAGTGTGTGAAAGTGCATTTGCAATTTTAACATAATTATTGGGAAAATTGTGCAATATATAAGTTAATATTTAACACAGTTACTTTAGGGGAAAAAAGCATCAGAAACTGATAAATAAAAAATACTGATAAATAACCATAATTTCCCTTCAATATGTTTTATAAGTTATACCAAACTTTTTTTTACAGTAATAGGGTGATAAGTTGCTTCAAACTAAATGATTGATAATTTCATTACAGTTATGGCCAGATATTATAATATTATTTTTATAAAATGATTCAAGCTTCTTCCACACTAAATGGTTTTAAATTCATTAAAATTATGGACCAATTATTATGTTACAGTGTATTATTTCACATGCTGTAGCCAGATTTTCAAGTAATTGTATTACATTTTCAAACGAGTAATTTACTAGGTTACCTTTACAAGACTTGTGCTCCAAAATGTTATCTCAATGTGGTGAGATACTGTTAAAATGCTTCCTGTGTTTAATAATCATTATACCGCAATGCTTACTACAGATATTTTATTCTATTCTTTTGGGTGAGCCTCAGCCTTCTAACCACTAATAATTTTGATATAATTAAATTAATTTACATTATTTCTGTTATTTCTTTTTTTTCTTTTCTTCTTCTATTCTTTTTTTATTATTACAACTACTATTATGCCCTTGTGTGGTGGAGCATAGCATAGCAGGGATTGGGAGCGCAGGGCAGAGCAAAGTGGATTGGTTTCTGGTCACATTTTGAAGGGTTGTGGTTCACAAGGTCTCTTTTCGGCACATCATTTGTTTATCGTTAATGCTGAACAGCAGAGGAAGATCACGTTTTCTGTCTATGCTTTAGTAAAAATCCCATCCCTAATTAGTACTGGATTTGAGCCCAACTCTGTATGCCATCTGCACTGCTGTCACGGTGAACACGGTGCTGAATGTTTCCTGACCCCTTCTACACAGACTGAAACACACCCCCCATGCTCTCCAGATTTATGACCGCCTCAATATTTCAGGCCTTGTGGTTTAACTCTGCAGCCATGATGAATGGCTACCTTTCTATGTCCTGGAGTTTGGTAAAAGGCAAGCAGAAATCATGGGTGGGAAAGGACACTTAGGAGAACTGTTTTCATCAGCTTCTGTGGGAGAGTTGTACAGAAAGGTGAAGGGAAAGAGTGAGAGGAAGTGGTGAAGAAGGTGAAATCACTGCCAGAGAGGAAGATGGGAAAGTGGAGGAGCTATTGCTGAGCAGAAAGTGAATGTAGACAGGGACGTTGATAGAGAGTAAAGAAAAGAGAGGATAGTTTGAAAAAAAGTCATTGGGGAAAAAGGAGGAAAGAGGAGGAACGGGAAATATACATATGAAGTAGTTGACATGAAAGGATGAACCGAAGCAGGAGTGGAAACAAGTGTAGTAGAAAATGACTCTGAAGAAAAACTCTGGAGGAAAAGAATAGGAGGTATTTGGAGAAGAGCACTTTTGTGGAGAAGTGAAGACAGAACAGTGAACAAATGCTGTATCATTACCTGGAAGTGATTAGATTATTCACTGTCCGGAAACATCGTGCCCTCAAGAAGGCAATGGCCATGCCTCAGAGTTGGGTTTCTGGGATGTAGGAATCTAAATGCAAATTCAGGAAACCTGAGTCTATATCTTCACCAAATAAAACTGCCATAGAGGAAGAAGCAGAGACAGGTGCAGACAAAGACGCACCATGTAGATTTACCCAGCATGCCCTCCCCCCCGAGCAGCAGGCTTTTATTTTAGGAGGAAATTCACTTTACCCTTGGATAGTCTACATAAAAAAAGTTCAATGTTTTTCCTTTTTCTTTCCTCTTTTTAAAAAAAATCCTCTGTCAAAATAAGCCTTCCACTGCAGTTGTGACATGAGATTAAGCTAATCTTTGACGTGGTGAGGCAGCGGCAGCAGCGTGGTGTTGATGTAAACAGCATTACCATACAACTTGCCTCTTCCCCCATTTGGAGCGCTCCATGGCTGTCTGGGTAATTCTATCTTCTGGGGGCAAACAGTGTGGGGTACCTGCCACGGGTGACTATGTGAGCTTACATAGTTATGGGCTGATAGCTCACCACTGCATGTTGTGTACATGTTGGGGGTGAGAAATGATCTGTTTCAGTGGGTAGGCAAGTTCACAGAGCTAAAGGGATTAGACTGACAGGAAAGGAAGAAACGTGTTACACACAGGTGGACAACAACAGTAAAATAGGAAAGTAAAATAATGTAATCATAGAGCTGCAATAACATTCTTGTGATCTAAATGAACAATTTTTATGCTTAATTTCTCTGTGGGGTGTTAGGGTTGTGTGTATTTGTGAACCTACTGATGTGAAATTGACACTTTTTGAGTAAAAGAAAATGATCAACCCAGAACAGACAAAAAACACGAATTCCCTAAAAACAAAAATACAAACCACAAGAAACACATGCAATAGCTGCATATATGCATTAATAATAATAATAATAATAATATATAATTGATGCTGAAGCTTGTTTGCTTACAGGTCGCACAGAAGCCTGGGCCATGCTCTGAAATCTCTCTATACTGTCTAGCCAATAATTCTTTGTTGGTCTTGTTTTGTTCCCATGCTGGAGTTATTACTAAACTGATCAATTTCCAGTGTGCAACTTTCATTTCTTGCCATTGCCAGAGTTTAATGTTGAAAAGCTCTTGCACTCCTTCCGGTATGTTCAGTGTCCTGGCAACCCACAAGAGCTTAGATTCCAGAGAGGAGAGAGTGGGGCAACAACTGTCTGTATGTATGTCTATGTTCCTTTATAATTTAAAAACGTTGCATTTGTGTGTTTACAGCAAACACATGTATGCACATCTTACTATAATGTTATTTGGAAGGTAATTAATAAAAAAGTAGTTACTTAAACTGCTTTTTTGTTTAGTAAAACTTTATCCTGATGTAAAGTGCTACACTAACTTATCCACTTATCCTGACAGCCCAGAAGTTTAACTATTCCCCTACTACTTCCCCTACTCATAAGTGTACATAATCTAATGTAAAAAAATGTTCACATGAACAATAGAGCCATGAACAAAAATTAAATACCTACTCTCAGTGGCAGGCTGTGCATTTGGTACCTGGGCCTTCAGTAGGGACTTACCCGACTTAATCCACCTCTTAATACCACCATTATCACATCACAAAAACCATCAATATTATACAAAAACACATAACAAGGAGTGGAATTATAGAGAGAGGCATTTCGCGTATTGAGTGTGAATACCATTTTTACTAAAGCAAGAAACACAGTTAAAGCAACTCTAAACCTTTACACTACAACAGCAACTGTGCCACGTACATCATCTGGAGCAGTTCAGAATCAATATTTATCATGACAAAATATAACATGACAAAAACATAAACAATTTATTAAAATACATCATACTCATCAGAGATTGTTTTTATTTATAGACAAAATCCATCCTCCTTTCTTTCTAACCCCGCTGCCTTGGTTAGATAACTCAAGTTTGCAAACTATCTGTGACTCCAAACACCAGGTCGATCCCTCTAAATAACAGCATTCCCAGCAATACAACTTCCAACGCTCCTCAGGGGCTGTAAGCAAGTGGTACCGCTCGTAGGCACTGGTCTGAAAGAAACCCTTTCTCCAGCTAAGACGAGCTAGCTAGCTTCAGGTTGGCCGACCTCTCCTCACGATGTCTATCTTTTCTGGAAAAGTCTGCCTTGAAAATTGTTTTTATTTAATTTTTTTTTTTTTGTCCGAGACCAAGTAAATTTCTCCTCCTTGGTTAAAGAAACAGTCCCATTGCCAATATAGTTTAAGTCACATCGGCCAGCACTACTGACTCTGAAGGCCTTGGGCAGAATAGATTTACATGAGAGCATATAGAGGCTGAAATCTGATTAGACAAAAAATCTAACATCTACATACACGTACTGGAAGCGTTGCAGCCAAGAGAAACGCTACGAAACAAAGAGAATAGATTGTTTGGAATAAATTATACAATTTCATGATGCAAATATTAGAATTTAGGTTGTAAATGTAGGTCAGTGCTTCTGAATTAAAAACAACAGAAACATGAAGCGGACTAGAGCTGCTAAGACACGTGTGGTCCCATTTACACCTAATGTCTTAAGAAAATGTTTAAAATACTAGGTATTGGAGCTTTAACAAATCTTTGTGCTCTGCTTTAACAGTGAAAAATTTATGTAGCTGATCTGTGATATTCAGTTACTCGCATTCAGATTAATTTAAAATTGCACGAAGTGATCTCTTTTTCAGTTTGACATTGACACTGTCTTTCATTTAACCATACTAAAACAGTTTTTTAATTGTCTCCCATTGCAGACAAGGCAGGAGGGAACAAGTTTGCTAAGGACTTTGAGGACGGCAGTCTGAAACTGCAGGAGTTTGTCACCTTCCTAGAAAAAGAGTTGAAAACAGGGCCACCTCTGCTCGAAGCTCTGGGAAATGCAGACATTTTCTACGAGATGCAGTACAAGGAGGTTAAGATTGTGGCCAATGTGAGTGTTTAGGTCAAACTGCATCTGTACATTCTCTGATAATGCTTAGAAGGCATTGTGGTACAATCTGAATCCATAAAGATGTTTACTTGTGTTTTTAATGGATATTAATTCTTGTTAAATTTAAAATTAATTTACAGAAACTTGACCCAGACATTTACTGTAAAGATATAATTTCCGTGTAGCTTTAAAAGATTAGCTGGAAGCCAGTTTTTATTTTTTTCACCAGTGTAATGCCGTTGTTTCTTCTCCCTTTCTGCCAATCTGCTCAGGCGTACAATGCCTTTGCCAACCGTGTGGCCAGTCTTAAAAGGAAGCTGGATTCCCTCAAGTCAACTTTACCTGGACCTGAGGACTCTCCCATCCCCTCGCCCTCTGAAGATGCCCCCTCCCCCACCGGTTCTGACTCACCCTTTCTAGGACTGGGGGCAAACAGAGCCCAGGTAGATCCAGAGCTGGATGGCAAGGCCATGGATGAAGGGGAAATACAGATTGACAACAGAGACATGGAGGACATGGATATGTCTGATGAAGAGGCTGAAGTGGCCACAGCAGAGGGTTAGTCACTACAGAGCGTTGTAGATCTAAGGTTGCATGTAGATCCACATAATGCAGATTTTGTTGCCCAGCTACAATGCGGAAATTCATATTCAAAAATGTATAACCTCTTTGAATTGTTCTTACTAGCAGATGACAAGAAAGACAAGACTTCCACAGCTGTTACAAAAACAAACAAGTCTGATGCGGTGTCAAAGCTTCCAACCACACCAACAAAAGCTTCTATGACCAACGCTACCGCTGCTGCCACAACCACCCCAGTGACTCCCACCTCGGCTACTGCTCACAGTGCAGCAGCCACCCCTCTGGGAGTCAATCTGGCAAAGGTGGACCTGGGAAAGATCAGCTCCATTCTTAGCTCACTCACGTCTGCCATGAAGACTTCCGGTGTGTTTGGAGGATTGGGGAAAATGTTGTAATAATAATCACAATATGTAGATAAAACGTATATATCTATATGTGTATATGTATATGTATATGTTATACTACATACTGTATATATTGGTTTGGGATACGTGTAAAAGGAAAAGTGTTTTGACAAATAATTTAATTGTCACTCATAATGTTATTAATTTGTATAAACTGTATGAGACTACAGATGTTACCAGCCCATACTTAAATATTTTTAGCTTTTAATATCTATGTATTTTTTTTCTCTTTTTGTTATACATGAATGATGCCTCTTTTTGATCCCTTCTCTTTCTCTGCAGCTAGTCCATCACCTCGGCCATCTCCTGGAACACCCACTGTCCCCTCTGGCCCTTCAGCAGCCACCAAAGGGGCCCCTCCTAATCCTGCCCTGGCCAGCATCCTGTCACGTGTTGATATCACACCTGAACGTATACTCAATGCTCTGTCTAAAACAAACACACCGGGTAAGAGACGTGTACTTTTAATTGAAAGTGTTATTTTTAAGAGTCACACATGCTTAAATCCTTTGTTTCTATTGTCTCAGGTTTGTCGTCTCTTTTCCAAAGTGTGACAAACACGGGTGCCTCTGCTGCTCCCACCCGAACATCCCCAGAATCATCAACAGTTAAAACCCCTGTCACCCCAACCACCCCAAAGACGACTCCCATTCTGGGGAACAACCTCAAACGAGACACACCTGGAAGAACCCGCGATTGGGAGGAGAGACAGCTGTCCCCTCCTCCTCCACCCCCTCCTCGCCCCTCAGCTCCTTCTGTTTCTCCTCCTAGTCTAGAATCAAAAATCAACAGTTTCTTGCAGGGTAATCCAGGATTCAGCCTTGCTTTAGGCGATGTCAGTCCTGATGGGGTGGATGGGACTCCAGTGAGAGACGAGGCAGCTGGCACTCCGACCCAGGACGAGATGATGGACACACCTGGGAGCGTGCCAGAATCTCTAGGGTCGTCAGGAGGTCATAATCTCTCGCCCACAGCTTATCGCAGTGACCCCTGGGACGCTGTGATCACACCGTCAGGAAGCAACAGCGACGGAGACTTTCTTGGCTCTTCCTCTCGGTATGGAGCTGGGAAAAAGAGCAGCACAAAATTAAAGGATGATGAAGCAAAGAATATGAGGAAGCAGATCTCCTCTTCCTCCAGTAATGATATGAAGGGTAAGAAAGATGGACAACACACCCAGTTGAGAATGATGGGCAACAACAGAGCGATGGAAGAACGGAGACTCTCTTCAGGCTCTCGTAAGGCGAGCACTGGCTCAGATGATGGAGGTCTGAGTAGAAAACGAGAGGACAAGAACAGAGGTCAGGAGTCTCCAGGTGGAAATGGAAAGGCGGGCCAGTACCATCGTATTGAGACACTAGTGTCACCCTGTACTGAAGGGGCTCCTATCCAAACTCTAGGCTACTCTAACCGCCCACTTGCTGGTGAACGCATCAAGACAGTAGAGAGCATCCGCGTGATTGGCCGGGGCTCTCGGCGAGGAGGAGGAGCTGGTGGTCGGCCAGGGGGAGCCATGTGGTACGAAGAGGAGGAGTACATGGAAGCGCAGCCCTCCTCACCCCACACTGGTCAGGGAGACACAGAGGAGATGACCCCCTCCATGCCTCCTCCCCCACATCTTCTCCTTCCACATCTGCACCCTCCTCCTCTATCCCATCCTCACCCACATCCTTCACTCCAAGCTCAGTTCCAAATGCCCTACCTCACGGAAAACATCCAGACCCCTCCTCCATCACACCTCCACCAGCACCCTCCTCCTTCATCCCCTTTCTTCAGCACTCCTCCACCAATCCCCCGACCCCCTCCGCCTCCTGTACCACAGCGTCTCTCCCCTCCACCTACCCACCCTGCTGTGCCCTCTGCTGTCATGGTCGGGGGAGTGTTGGTCCCTGTTGATCGTCCCCTAACTCTTCCTCCCCCAGTCAGACCTGAAGGTGCAGAGCGAGGTGGGCCCAGAGGAAACAAAATGGCCCCTCAACCCCTCATGACATCGTTGCTAGGCGAGCCCCCTAAGCTTCCACGTCCTGGCACAGTTAAAGAGCCTTTTGTCCCTCGTCATGCCCCCCCACTCCACCGCCCAGGTACACCTGGTGTTCCTCCACCTTTACTGGGCAGAGTGAAGGAGCCTCTGAATCTACCTCTTCCATCACCCACCCCTTCTCCCACGTCCTCCACACCCTCTCCCTCCACGCCTAATTCTCCTGCAGTTGACGCTGCACCTGCTCGTCTAGCTGCTCAGTCTAGTGCTCCTCCTCTTCAGAAACCCCCTACTAGTCCACCAGCACAGCCCCGCAACCAAACCTCTAACCCCGTTCCCCTCCTAAACTTGCCCAGCCCTCGACCACCAATCCTCTCAGTCCCCATCCCACAGAGACCTCTGCTGCGAGGCCGAACCCCTTCTCAGCAGCACAACCAAGATGTCCACATGGGGGGATTTCGTGGGGGCAAGCGTCCTGGTCCTCCATTCACAGGCGGTCCCTTCCATCACACACAGAAGAGACCATTTCTACCCCCTCGCTACTGAAGTGGTCATCTATGACAAGCTGAATGAGAAGCGCAAGCCACACATCTAGCAGCACAGTGTGTGTGTTAGCCCTGCTGGTATGAGCCCAGATATCTTTACTCTGTTAATTAGCTTGAATTAAAACTACCTTGAGTGTAAATAGCTAATTAAGTCTTCATGCTTCAGCTAGGTAGTCAGCCAGTTATTTTACACCGTATAGTACAGCTAAGAGGTCATCAGTTACATAGTGGACAGTGTTGTGCAGCAACCTTCAGTCTATCCCTTTTTTCCATTTCTCTATACACAGTAGATACAACTTTCATTAGGTCTAATACAAGAGTGACATAATCATAGAAGGAAAACTGATAGTTCAAGCAGCAATTCAACTATATATATTTTTTTAGAGTTGGGTCACATGAGAGACAGCAGGACAGTGTATGGAGGAAGGAGGAATCGATCTTGTGGGATACGTAGAAAATCAGTAGTTCAACATTTTGAGTAATGTGTGATTTGGTTCCTTGCTGAGGATTGATACCACTCTCACATTGGTCCAGTAAAAATAAACCTGTAGCTTGTTGCAGGTTGAGCATAAAGACTGGAAACAGGGAGGTGGTACCTTGACTCTGTCCAAAGGTTAAAAACTCATTCAGTCGAGTGTGAAGATGGCAAGTTGTGGTGTTACGGGGTATTATTATGTTGTATATTAGGTTATTCTAGGGCACTGTGGCTGTATTGAGTCTCTGCTGGTTGTTTAACAAATCTTACTGCAATGACAGGACTACACAAAGTCTCTACTCTAAGCCACAGCAGGCAGGTCAATTCTGTTTCCTTCAGACATAGCCAGGCTGACAGTCTGCCCCTGTTTCCAGTATTTATGATTAGCTGTTCTATATCCTCAGCTCCAGATATGTTGTCCAACACTCAGCCAAAAAGCTAATTACTGTATTGCCCAAAATGTCAAATATCCTCTTAAAAATGTTTAAACTTCTGGAAGTAGGTTCCAAAACAATCTCTTCTTCCACGAGTGTATGAATGTGTGTGCTGAGTGTCCTAATGTAGTATTTCTCTTTTGAAGTGACGAGATTTGTGTTGCAGCTGAGGTTAACACTTGTTCATATTCCCAGAGAAACTGCTGTAAATAATATTCCTCTCTTATGCTCAACCTTTTTTCCCCCCTTCTGTCCCTCACTCTGTACATTTCTAAGCTTGTAAATATAAAAACTGAGATGTGACAGCTTTTTTCTCTTCAAGCTCTTCTTTCTGTTAACGAGACACACCCGTCTTTACTGTGATTGATGCCTCAAATAAGCTTTAGGAGCGGAAGAATTTCTCTGAAGTATCTGTCTCACCTTTCTGTCCTTTTTTGAAAGCACCATGCAGAAGAGGAGGGTGAAGATAATTATATATTTTTATTTTTGCTTCAACTTAGACTGAGACATGAAGATACTCAGTAGTGGATGCAGGTGGGGGAGGCATTTCAGTTTGAATCTCAGTCTCGCTAGGCTTCACCATGTACTGACTTGAATAAAATCCAGAGTTTCAATTCAACAGGGGGGGAGATATTTTATTTGGTCAAGACTTATCACTTGGTTTGCGCTGTTTTAATTTCCTTGCGCTGTATAGATGTTTTTTTTTCTGCCTGTTTTCAGATAAATTGTTTTTCATTTGCATACTGAGCTGCTGCAATTTTCATATTTCAGTAACATTTAACAGATTTAATTTCTGCGCTATATGTTCCTACTAGATAGAGTTGGCAGTTTTCCATTTGCAGCACCACCCACAGATCACATCAGGGGGAACAAAGACATTCGAGCTCTTAAGAATTAATTTAAACTTAAGTACTCAAGTTGGTTTGGCCCTCTCCTGTTTTCTTTGCTAATTTCATTCTTGCCCCTAAAGCCCTCTTGTCTCATGGCTTTGTCCAGAAACATTTCTGCACCTCTCCACACGTCTGAGGAGAAAAAAAAAAGGTCAGCACAATGGCAGTAATCCTCCTCCTCCTGCAGGAATTACTGTCGTATTTCTGTTCTGTCTTACGCTGATGTAGTCTGTTCACATGTGAAAGGTGCAGGCCTCACGTTTCTCACATTTGTCTGATTTATCAGGTGTGTTACCTCCTGTGCTCATTCACAAGTTCAACTGAAAGTACAGTTCCTCAAGACACATTACAAATATTACTGCAAAAAGTTGGTGAATACATTGTAAAAATATAACGATGCATATTTGTCACTACAGTGTCCGCACATAGTCTGTTTTACTGAATGTTATACTGCTGTGTAAACTGTGTCTCTGCAAAATCTCATTCAAACTGCTAAATACCTGCTTAAATCAGTTTGGTGTGTTCACAGAAAGCTAGGTTGTTATAAATGTCTTCATGCTCACTGAGCACCTATCAAGTTCAACGTTGTGTCCCTGTAAATAACATCTTTGTTCAATCCTGACCTTGAGTTTGAAAATGACTGAAGATGTGACAAAGTAGATGGTTTGTGTATATTTGATAAGTTTAACTGATTTTACTGCTGTTCTCATCAATGACGCTATATCACTGGTGTTTGAGTGTCCAATCCTTTCTGGTGTGATGAACATATACACATCCTGCAGCAGTTACTTGTCACAGTGAAAACATGCATACATATTTTTATTTACAGAGCACAACACAGTCTTCTCAGGCAGACTGGTTTTTGTCAGCAGTTTTATGGACTGCGTCCTTTGTCCTTACATATTTAATACATCTGTCATAATGTTTGTGGCTGCACAGCTGTAAGCAGTTGGTGCTAATTTTTAAAAGGGAGCTCATTTGCTGTTTGCTTTAATGCTTTTCCTCTCACAAGCACCCACTGGAGCAGCCATAACGAAGTCGCAGGCTTTTACAGAGAAACACTATAAGAGATGTCTGAACATGATCACCACACTTTGACTAAATTGTGTCATATATTAAATATCACAGAGGGGTGGGATAATGTATAGCACTAATGTTGCACCAGCCTTTCAGCTGCACTGAGGCTGTAGTGTCTCATTATGGTCTGTAAGATACACTATTCTCCTATATCATACAGTGAAAATGTGAAGGTGGTATTGAATCAATGGTGCTTGATACCAAACACACATAATGTGCAGCTGCTGTTGAGTTAAACTACCAGTTCTGCTCTTTAGCTTTCATCGTTTCAGGATGATGAAGGCCAGTCTTTTCTGATCATTACCACAGGGTAAAGATGTTTACAGTTCAGAGTGATTCCACTAACGATGGTCACTTTTAATGACTTTCAGTTCTTTGAATGCACATGTTGAATGAGTATTCATGTGATTAGCTATTTCCGTGTCTTTAACTTTGACCACTACAGTTGTGCATCCTTTGCTCTATTGATGGGCTACGCTCTTCTCAGAAGTCCCACAGCGCCGCCAAGTGGCAGGTCTGTGGAGCCTGAGGTTTTGAGTGCAGGACATCCACTTTTCAAATTAAAAGCGTGAAAACCAAACGCCTCTGTTGGCTGAGCTACGAACTTTTTAGTTATTTGTTCATATTATTATTCAGCTCACTGCAGAGGTGGTGTTCACTTTTACAACATTTCCTCAACATTCCGTCCTGTCGGCAATAATCTCAGTGTTGTTAATCGACCTGCAGCTGCAGACAAATGTTTTTTAGAGAACGAAGCAGGGTTTTTTCTCGGGTATTGATCTGAAACACTCGTCTGGTTTCCGACCAGACCATCAGCTGCAGCAGCTCCAGGCTGAGTGCGCAGCTGCAAACAGAGGAGCTCGGTGACTCTGCTGCTCTGCCTCGGCGGTGCAGCAGGTCTACAGGAGCGGTGTGTCTGAGCTGTGGTTGTGGATGGACTTGTGTTGTGCCTCCCTGTCGCTGTGTCGCTAAAACACTGAGCACATTTCGACCCAGTCTGAAATGTGCCCGCTGACTGTGCGCGGCTGCAGCTTTTTCGCTCACAACTGCAGATGTTCCCCTCTTTATCCACATGCGCAGCTCCTCTGAGGCGCGCTCCGGGATAGGCTATCGGGGGCGCGCACGCTGACGTACAGCAGCGTCACACGCTGCAGCGTGACATCACCGCCGCCGACCTAATCGGCGCTTCCGGTGTTATGGCCGCGCACAGAGAAGGGGACAGTAATGTGGGATATTTGGACATGAACGCGTGTGTGTAGACAGATGTGTTGGGGATGGCGGTGACACAGCTGTTCAGACTGCTTATCTGTCCGTCGGCAGCTCGCGCGCCGCTTCTCGCGCGCAGGAGGTACAGCAAGGTGTGCAACTGTTATTACTGCAGGACAGCAGCTAAGCTAACATTAGCCTCCAGGACAGGAGCTGGTTTGTCAGTGTGGAGGTCTGCAGCTCAGTGCTGGGACTGTTTGTGATGTGAAAACCAGCTAATTTCTCTCCAGTTTAATCCATGTGGTGTTCAGTTTTTATTAAATATTGGTGACTGTATCTGGGAAGAAGTGTAATGGCAACACAGTTCATAATGAAAGCTTTGTTTAGTTTATATTTCAAGCATATTGCCATTTATTTACAGTTTCAGACTTATGAAATGTGAAGAGTCACATTCACATTTGTCTTATAAATTTAATTTTCTTTTAAATATGTTAAGCTCATATGTGGGAAAGATTATTCTCCTCTTTCTCAGCCAAAATGGATTATAATTCAATTAATCATCAATAAATAACTTCAGCCTTAATAGTACACATTTGGTATGAGTGACATGGGCCTCAACATAACCTACCATCCTCCTGCTCTCCCTCAATGTAAATATTGATATTCTTTCTAATATTGGGCATTATAAAGGATTATTCTGTCCTATTATCAGTGTTTACTAGATGTGGATAATTATTAGTAGGAAGACAGCAGGCTAACATAGAAGTATTTAATTTATTTAAGCATTAGCTTAATTTCACTAATTTTAGTGTGACAATTTAATGTGAGAATGTGGTATCACTTTTCATGCAAGCTTGAGTTTCCAGTTTATTGGGTACACCTAGTTAACACTTATGCAGTGTAATACAGCAGTCTTCCTTCCTTCACCAAGGTTATGTGCTAATGTCTGGATTTTGATGTCACTAGCTTTTAGTAGTTTTGATTAAGCCTTAGATTTTTCTTATAATTGAGATACTCTCTGTTAATGAGATTAAAATGTAAACTAGAAGCAAGAAATAAATTTACTGAGGGAATACGAGTGTGTACTCCATGTCTGTAGACCACTTGTCTCTGAACATTAAAGTCCAAAATGTTGTATCATGTTGTTAAACAGAGGCAAAGTCAGGATTATACCCTGTTTTAGCCAGAGGCCTGAATGATTTGTCGTTGTACGTCTCCCAGCAGAGCTGCACATGTACATATTCAAGTTGCTGTTCTTCACTGACTCTAAGCTGTACTCATAAGTCATATGCCACACTTTCTTTAACTTTTCACCCTTTTTCGCTCAATTGCAGGTGTCCCCGGCTTTATCTGAGCGACTGCAAGTCTTTGAGTCCCTGAGAGAAAAACGATGCCGCAAGAAGCAAGCTGAAGCTTCAGAAAAGCCCCTCAGTGTCCAGCTGGCTGACGGCCGAACAGTGAAGGGAACAGCTGGTGTAACCACACCTCTGTTTGTCGCTCAGAGTATTCGGTAAACTCATCAGGTGTTTCATTTGATCCTCTGTTTTATTTTTATAATGATATAATGGTGATGAATGTGTCATTGCAGAGCGAAGGGAGCATTGGTGAGTAAGGTGAATGGAGAGCTGTGGGAGCTTGGACGACCCCTAGAGGCAGACTGTGAACTACAACTCCTGGGCTTTGATACACACGAGGGGAGACAGGTATTTTGGATGTAACTGGGACATTATTATAATTATGGGATAAGAGTAGGTTTCCAGGTCAGTTAACCTGGAAATGTGACTTTTACGTTATTCATTTAATCCCTACACCAACCCTGCTCTGCAACATCTTCTTTTTATAGACAGCCTGGAGGACAGGAGCGTGTGTCCTAGCTGGTGTGTTGGAGGGGACGTTTGGCGCTGAGGTGTGCAGAGAAGGAGCATCAGAGCTTGGGTTGTACTGTGACCACCTACTCGACAACAGGTGAGTCATCCATGTAAACATGAATAATTCAAGGACCACAGGTTATTACTTTATTATTCTGATAGTGTTAGCTTATATTGGTTTATTGATAAAGACTCATGAATCAGGAAGTTCTGTGACATTGCACTCATTCATAAGACAAATACTACAGCTACTACAACATACTACAACATATCTTCTCATTAAAATAAACCTTTTCTATGTACTAGTTGAACAGAATTATTTCTGTGATTCATATTTTCCTGAATTTTCAGACTTTGTTAGTTAACAAAAGTGACTTTAGTCACAGACGTATACTGGATGTAATGGATAAGAGAACTGTCCTTGTTTAGCATTTGAAAACTTCACATACACCATAAAACCTACATTTATCATCAGTTGCTGGATTTCTGTGCTAATAGATTTCTTCTTCATATGTTTAACACCTGTCATTTATGGTTAACCAGCAGTTCTCTTCTCTGTTAGTTCAATCTAACATAATTTATCCATTTCTCATGTATAACTTTTTTACAGTCATCTTAAAGGTGTTTGCCTGTTTCATACAACCATGTCTTGTTGTAACAGAGTATTCTACTCTTGATGTTTTGCTTGGATGTGTTTTTACCTGCAGTGTGTTGTCGCTCAGTGAAGTAGAGGACAGATGTAAAGAGGCGGCAGCCCTCAAACTTCCTTTGTCCAGGCTGGAGCTGAATACAGAAGAGGTCCGACAGCTCTTCCAGGTCAGCAGTGCACTTTGTGTCCAGATATATAGGTGTAAGTAGTAAATGCAAGGATTATTCATTACTTGGTACCTGTTTATTACTTGTCCTGTAACTGTAACAGTGTATTGTATGTACTGACACATGCTTTATTCATATCCCGTCCCGTTGTCATGCTTGTCGTACTGATCTGTGGTGTTTACTAACTTTCTGTGTATTATAGAACAGTAAGCTGAGACTGCAGCTTGTTGAGGAGCAGATGAGTGGCCCCTCCGTCACAGTATACAGGCATGTTCATGTACACACTTACAGTACAGCTCACTAATAAACTGTCAGCAGAAAATTTAATCAGTTTCTTCCTCTCTGTGTAACTCAGGTATGGAGACAGTTTAGGGGTCTGTACCGACCCCCTTCTCCCACACACTGGTCTCCTCAAGGTCTTCAAGATGCTTCAGGTGTGTTTTTGTGCATCATGTCTACTGTTTGTCTCTTTGGTCTTATGGACAGTTTCTGATTGCTCCCAAATTCACCTTTTTTTTTTTTGCATTAAGTCTTAATGGCCAATCTCTTAAGAGCCAAACAGTTTCATTTCTTTTAGCCCTACTTCTTTTTAATACGGACCCTTGGCTAACCTTGTCAGTTTGGTAAAACTATGTTTTGCTTGGACCTGTTTGCTTGTTGCTTGGACCCTTGGCACTGTCCATCCTGTGGGACACATACTGGGTGAATGGAATTTTTATTAATCTTTAATGATCCAGGGAGAGGGAGGAGTTTCCATACTGGGTTTTTCCTGGGAAGACTGGGCCTTCATGGCAGCTATGTGTGCTGGAAACATCATAAGCAGGATGTTGTCTTTGTCAGAGACCAGTTTCTTCCTCTCAGCTCTTGTGAAAATGCTGCCGTCTATCAGACATGCTGTTGCTCTCATTGGGCCACCTTTTGGCTGACTCCCTAACCTCTCTTTCTTTTACCACCTATTTTCTCTCTTTCTCTGTAACATCCCAGCTGTCGCCGGTGACCCTGGCCAATCAGACGGAGCTGTCAGGTTTGATGCGTCTGTTAGGTGTTGCCTTTCCAGGAGAGAAGGAGAAGGATGAGTGGGAGAGGGAGCAGGAGGCAGCGAGGAGGCGGGACCACAGACGCATCGGGACGGTAAGATAACATAAACAAGGATCACATAAAATCAGGACGCAAAAATCAAATGTTGAAAATGTGTCTTTTAGTAACAAATGATATGTGTATGTGTTTTTGCACAGGACCAGGAGCTGTTCTTCTTTAATGACGTCAGTCCAGGCAGTTGCTTCTTTCTCCCTAAAGGAGCTTATATCTACAACACACTCACTGACTTCATTAAGGTGAAGATAGATTATGTACAACAACCTGACTGTAGACATCACTTTAAATAAGAGTTTTATAAGAAACATTTTGGCATATTCGCTGTTTCAAACCAGCTGATTGCTGAGTTGTAAAAGCTTGAAGCTTCAAATTTGCCTCTGCCTTTTTTGGAACAACTGTGTTCTCATATATTTTAAATATCTGTGGCTCTCTGGTTTTATAGCACTGTTCCATTTAGATTCCCATTTAGTTCCTGCTGCAGATTAAACTCAGGCTGAGCACTGAAAACAGTCACATCAGTCATAGCTTTAACGCTGCAGCAGCAACGTTTAATGAGCTGAAAGTTGATAACCACGTTCACCACTAAAGCTGAAATACCCACACATCCTAATTTGATTATGCAAATACAAGCCTAGGTTTATGTAAGAAAAAATGCTGCTCATAGTGTAAGTTCTTATTCATTGTTTTTTCATTTGTTTATTAATGTAATAAAATCCATTTAGACAAGTGTCAGTTTTAACCTCAGGGTATAAACACTCATGTTGCTGTTAGTCTTCAGTTGTTACGCTCTTGTCATACACATCCTTCTTCTCTCATAGAGTGAATACCAAAGGCGAGGCTTCACTGAGGTTGTGACCCCAACTCTGTACAGCACTGCATTATGGGAGCGCTCAGGACACTGGGAACACTACAGTGAGAACATGTTCACTGTGACGTCTGAGGGCTCGCAGACCTACGCTCTCAAACCCATGAACTGTCCTGCACACTGGTGAACGCACACTCACTTACACGTCCTTGTACTCCACTGACAGAGTTTTAGCGGTGCCTGACTGTGCTCTCTTGTGTTTAGTCTCATGTTTGAGCACCGCGTTCGCTCGTGGCGGGAGCTTCCTCTGCGATGGGCCGACTTCGGGGCGCTGCATCGCAACGAGCTCTCCGGAGCGCTGGGAGGCCTCACTCGCGTTCGCAGGTTCTGCCAGGATGATGCTCATATTTTCTGCACACCTGAGCAGGTACACATAACGCATAGAAACGTTTCGTAACAGCTTCTTTATCTAGACCACTGCTTTGTTAAAGTGCTGCAAGTGGGATAAAAACTGCAAATGGAAACATGTGGAACCACATTACAGAGATTAGATGGGCTGTACAAATAACTCCTGAGACATTCCAGGAGGCCTGGAGCCTGCATGAATGAAGGTCTTTGTCCTGTTCAAACGTTACACCTCCATATGTGCATCTCTGGGGCTGTGCAGTCTGTGTC
The DNA here is from genome assembly GCA_900302695.1 of Helostoma temminkii. Lineage (NCBI taxonomy): Eukaryota > Metazoa > Chordata > Actinopteri > Anabantiformes > Helostomatidae > Helostoma > Helostoma temminkii. The sequence continues at coordinate 38,684 of OMLM01007794.1, forward strand.
GTTCTGGTCTGAGTCTTGGATCTTCCCCACTAATTGTGATCCTCTTTTTGAAATAATACACAGTTATTACTATGTTAGCAAGTGAAATAATCTGCAGTAACTCTCTCAGTTCTTGTCTATTAGCAATGTTCAACCCATTTTTATGTGCTCTTTCTTCCCTCATCTTGGCTATTTTCATTCTTTATTTCCAGCTGGAAAGAGAGATTGTGGCATGTTTGGACTTTGTGAGGAGTGTGTATCAAGTGTTTGGGTTTTCCTTCCACTGCCTCCTGTCTACACGTCCCACACCGTGCCTAGGAGAGCCTGAACAGTGGGATAATGCAGAGCAGGTGAACACACATATATATATACTGCTGTTAGCGGCGATGTAGATAAATACATCTCTAAATCTCCATGGATACCATTTTAAATGGGCACAGCAGCAATGTAAGCTCATTCTGTTGAATGTAATTGAACGTTATGGTTCTTAAGCAAACACACAATGACCATAGTGTGTGTGTGTGTGTGTGTGTGTGTGTGTGAGAGCAGCA
>OMLM01007794.1:39607-57461 GCA_900302695.1 Helostoma temminkii
TTTACAGATTAAACAAACGTCAGCGTCAGACTTTAATTGAAGTTAAGTTGTCTACTAGCTATAGCTATTGTTAAGAGTTAGGTCTCGTTTCATATTTACCATACAGACCCACATCTTTACGCAGGTCTAATAAGCGTTTTACCCAAAACTAGTGTTTTAAAAACAGTACGTCGATAGATTTCCTGACCTGTGATCTATTTTATTTCTCCAGGTTAATTTTACTTCTAATTCAGCAGAGAGGAAGTTTGAGATGTGGATGATGATGTTGGCACTTAGACCATCAGAGCATCTTTAAAAGACCCAAAGTGAAATATATATGAGAGAGAGTGCCACCCACCCCCATGTTTTTTTTAACTGGAAAATTGTGTAACTTCATCGTGATTTCGATTTTCTTTGAGCCATTTTCATTTTCATATTTACGCATGTAAGAAGTCAGTAAACATCAAGAGGAGATGAGCGTCAGGCAAGCATTTCATGATTACGCTCATGTGGAGGCATAGAGAGTGGAGGTATGTCAAGTCAGGGTGGGGTTGGACAAACACAAACATGCTCCAAGAAACAAACATACATTCCTTAAAGCCATCTAGCTAGGGTGTGTTGGCCACAATTAGCTACATCAGCCTCATTTGGAAACCCATTTGTAATCATTGCCGACCACAAAAATGTAGTTTATCCCCAGCAGCGTCTCTGAGCTCTGAACTCAGATTTGTCTCTTGGCTTCAAAAGAGAAACAAGCTTATGTACTAACACACTCCTACATGCTGCATCACAGATCGACATCCAGATCAAAGATGCAATTGGCAGACAACACCAGTGTGCTACAATCCAGTTGGACTTCCAGCTGCCTATCAGATTTGACCTTCAGTATGTTGGGTAAGTTTGGTCTCGGTGTTTTAGAGATTCCTTCGTCTGCAGGGATTTAATTCTCTACCTTAGTGTCATGTTCTGTCCTGTAGCTGATCAGGGAATTACTTCAGTTAAAAAGCCTGTTTGAGCTTCAAACCTCTAAAACTTACAGCCCTCATGTCCTGACTTTAAGGTGTTTTGATCATACAGTTTAGGAGGACTGAATATGCTATCACAGTTTATACTGCGGGGTAATGTACTGGTAATGGTACTTTGATGTACCACATTTTCAGGGGAAAAAACGCTGAAGAAGCCATTTATGCATAAAATAACTAGAGAGGTGGTTTGTTTTGTTTTATTATAAAATATTACCATCAAACTGTCTTACTCTTTAACTTTGAACATTGCACTAGAACCTAAAACAGAATACATTGTTTTTATTTAATCTTTCAGTCAAGATGGACAGCTGCATAGACCAGTGATGATCCACAGAGCAGTGCTGGGATCACTGGAGAGAATGATTGCTATACTGGCTGAAAACTTTGGAGGGAAATGGTGAGAACATGTTGGTGATTTTTCATTAGGCTGTAATGATACTGTTGTTGCATCCTCATTCATCTCCTCGCTGTCTTCACCTCATCCAGGCCACTGTGGTTGTCCCCAGCGCAGGTCATGGTTATCCCTGTGGGGGGCAACAGTGAGTCGTACGCCAAGCAGGTCAGTGTATGATGAAGGTTTCCTCGTGGTACTTCAGCAGAGATCTTTGTTTTTTCTCTCTGTCATTATTTATGTGCTTGTTAAAGTGAGAAGCACTTCACTGATACAATCTTTAAAGAAGAACCTCTGTTCTGTTAAGGTGGTCCGGCAGTTCCGTGAAGCTGGCTTCATGGCTGATTTAAATGAGGATCAGGGAGCGACCTTAAACAAGAAGATTCGCTCTGCTCAGCTGGCCCAGTACAACTACATATTTGGTAAAGACAAATAACTAAGAATTAATACTGAGTTGACATCTTATGCTTGTTTTTTTATTTACAACACATTTAGCTCCGATTTCATTGCCTCTGATTTTACAGCACCACTCCTAGTTTCTGTTGTGTATTTCTCTACAGTGGTGGGGGATAAGGAGAGTGAAAGTGGAACAGTGAATGTGAGGAGCAGAGGGGGTAAACAGCTGGGGAGGAGGTCGACGACGGAGGTGCTGACATCCCTCACACAGCTACGAGACTCCAGGAGCAACCTCGATGAATTCTGATGGAAAAAGTCCAGGAAATAACAAACAGTGATGTAACTGTTGTTTGTTTTATATGTTCAAGCTGTTGTACGTCAGCTTTGACTGAAGAAGTGTCGGCAGAAATTTCCAATAAAAGTAAATAAATTTCTGTCTTGTGTTCTTGTCTCATTCACTTGACTATTACAAGACGATTTAAGGCTGTTTTAACATCATTATCAGGCTAATATCAACATTACTCAGCTACAGATGTAATTTGTTCACTCAAAGCCATTAGATATGCAATCCCCCCACCACTTACATAAGTCTGTGTCATGATATCAGAATAGAAAACCTTGCATACCTTTAAAAGACTGGAGGTAAGGGAGGATACGCAGAGGATTTGACTAAAATAGGAGAGGGAGCAGCAGTGTCAGGGCTGTGTGTTTTCATGTGTGTTTAGTGGAAACAGCCAAGTCACGGTAAAGGTCAAAGGGATTGGAAGTTTTTCCTTTTTAATTGAGAGAGGGCAGTAGGATGGAAAAGACATCAGTCACAACAGTGACCCAGGATGGGGGAGCTCGGGAGGTTTTGGTTCTGACACAAACCAAATCGACTGGACAAAAGCAGCTGCTCCAACAAAGGTGGTTGTGAAACAGGTGGAGGAGGTTGTGATTGTTTCTTCCAGAGATAACTCAGTGTTTAGGAAGAAAGGTGACGCAGGTTGGTGATGAAATCGTCTTAAGTCCACATTATAATGAAACTAAATCAAACCTGTAGATTTTATAGTTGAGCAATTATTACGTTGACTCCAGAATTGAGTGTGTGTAGAGCAGCGATGTCAATAATTTCACTTCAGAAGATTTAAAACATGATCTTAACAGACCCCAGACACAACTGTAGGATTTCTAAAGGTTTAGTTTACCGAAACAAAAAAAATGGTTTGTTTTCTTAGTTAGATTTATAGAGATATTCAGAAAATGCTTTTGTGTGAAAAGGGTTTAAGATATCAGATTTAGAGAGAGACAGAGTTACTCTAATAAAATTAAGGTAAATTAAATTTAACTTCAGTTGCACGGAAACCAAACAGAGGTAGTGGCTGTGTGAGGCTTTACCAGCTAAATGCTGCCATCAATGTACTAATAGACTGATGTTTAGCAGACACTGTGTTTTCCTTTCACTGTCTTAACTTGGGGTGTTACCCTGCTGCAATTATCACTAAACCAAAGAACAGCTGATGCAAAAGGCATCACTTTTTATATTTGATACTCAGATATTTGGTCTTAAACCAAAGTATAATAAATCAAAATAAAGGACATTGATATGGATAAAGACCACATTGAAGTGGTCTTCATCCAGTGGGGAACATTAATCCATACAAAAATTGCCAATACTTTGTATAGTAACTAGCATATTCTAGTCTGCACCTAAGTGGTGACTGACAAACATAACTCAATCAGCAATCCTGTGTGTCTGGCCACTGCTTAACAGAAACATAATATACACCAGCATAAAGCTCAGAAAGAGTTATCTTGAAGTATAGATAAATTTAATCTTTGAGCCTGTTTATCACAAAGGCTAAAAAAGTTATTTCCTGTTTAATTCTTGATGTAATTATGCCTGAGACTGAATATTTGGCTCTTTATTGATTGTCATTTTCTAAAAAAAATCAAACAACTTTTTATAAGTTAATGTACATTAGCTGGTTTTCTTCTTTATTTGTAAACTAAATAACTGAACAGGTTTTTACCCATTGGTCGGGCAGGATAAGACATTTTAATATCTCTTTATAGACAGATAACGATAATTAATACACATTGAGAAAATTATTTGCAAATGAAGAGATACCGTAATAGTTGTCTTTCACATTATACCATATAATGGTATTATAATGTGTACAATTCATCTCAGACTGCACCAGCCAACATTGCACAGTAGTTGCGTAGTGATGAGACGGACCATTACCTCCAGTAAACACTAACAGATAACAGTATCAGGCACCCTCACCCTCCTAACTTCCACAGTGCATTTCCACCCTCTACCCTTCTACTGCATCTTTTTTCTTAAAGATTTACCAGAAGACAGAGCTGCTGTGGGGATAGTCAATTTTTTTCTTTTACTGGAGTGAGACTATAAAGAGAATTCATTCAGGAAGGCATAGATGAATATCTGGAGTGGAGTAACACAAGAGCAAAGACAAGGTTCTCATGGGAAAACAATAAAGAAGTGTCCATCTATTAGAAGACCATAGAAACGCATTTTCTCAACAAGCATCTTACTTCAGACCTTGTGGGTGATGCATGAGCAATTTGTTTTGAGTCTTTAAACCCAACTTGCTTTGTACCTCACTTGTAAGTCGCTTTGGATTAAAGCAAATACCAAATGACTAAATGTAAATGACTGATACTAAATCAACAGACTGACCCAACCTTATGTAGTGTATTGTCGAGTGTTAACGAACGATATATAAACACGTTTTCACTTTCATTTCTGCTTATTTAGTGTTGTGGAAAAATAAACATTTGAGAGAAGACAGTGCCAGCAATCAGTTTCTAGATAGAGAAAATAAAGCATGCTGGGAACCCAACAGTGGTTGTATAGTGACAGATTTTTTAATCCCTATTGTCCTGGAAGCTGAATTTTCCCGAAGGGAGGCAGGGTGGTGGTGACCCAAGTAAGGAGGTAGAGCCTTGCCGGCTGGCCAGAGCAAGATAAACAGGCTGCTCTGTATTGTTCTCCTGGTATCACAGAGAAGCTGTCAGCCTGACAGATTGAAGGCTGAACCTCCCAAAATAGGCCCTGTGAGGCCAGGCTGCTTTTCCCTTCCACCCTGTTATAAATAACCCCTCTGTGTGTTCATGTGTGTGTGTGTGTGAGCACCCTGCGTTCATGCTTTGGTATGTTTTTGTGTGTTTTAGAGAAGGGGCAAGAAATAAAAGAGAGTATGTGAGCGGAGAGAGAAATGTGATCACTGCCAAGTCAGCCTTGGAAAGTGAAACCACTGAAAACAATAACAGGAGGTCTGTGACACTTAAAGCCAAACAGTGACAGGGACCCAGTGGTCAAGACCCTCCACTGACCTCACACACACACATTGATTTGGATTCTGTAACATCCTTTCTACTTCTGATTTCCACTGCTTTTGTGTGTAAGTCAGTAATGTTTGGTTAGAGGCTTGTAAATTACCACCTGAGGGGAAATCAGTGGATCATTTGGGCTGATTACTCCTCGGAACAGGTGCTTCAGGGCTGATGTTTTTCATGCAAATATATGACAGCACTGCTGCACTAGTGTACACATAAAAACACATAATGCAGTCTTTTGCAGCCTGGGGCAACTCATTTGCTTGTGTACTCTGCTGAGTAACAATCAGAGGAAAAGAATCTGTCTTCTAAACGTAACACAGAGGAATACATTTTCAGAAAGCTTTCTACTTCGACCCCAAAACCTCAGCCCACCCGTGCTGCTTGGCCGCACAAGGCTCAGCTCTTATTCCCTCTCACTAACTCCTTCTCCATCCCTCTCTTCCTTTCTCTCTCTTCGGGGTCCAGTAACTCTGCTCAATTCAGTCTCAACTCTCAAAAAAGAGGTTCTTGGTATGTTTCTCCTTATTTGATCTGGCTGCTCTCTCCCTCTTAACCCGTCAGTCAGTCTCCGCTAAAATCCACCAGTGTGCTGTTCCTTTCATTTGTATCATTTAAGAGCTAATGGATGCTCCTGCCAGGCTGAGGAAGTCGCTCTCACACAGACAGACACACAGATAACTCATAACTCAGCACAGTAGTGTACAGTCTCAGTCTGGCCTCAGTACTCTCCCAAGTATGTCTGCTATGCTTAACACACAGCTGGCCTGATTTCCTATCCTGTTCTGAACAGAGCAGGGTACCTAGGGAGAAGAGGGAGCAGACAGAGGCCAGAGTAAGAAGGTTGCTCTGTAGTCAAGAGAGTGTGTGTGTGGAGAGGTATTTGGTTTATTGTTCTAGCCAACCTGTTGAATCGCTCTCAGGAGGGGAGAGTTTATGGGTTCAGGGGACTGTAAGGGGTCATGTTGACTCTCAGGCCAGTTTAGTAAGCAAAGAGAATAAACCGACCCCAAGTTAAATTTACAAATATTTACCGTTGCCATTCTCCCCTCTCAGCAGCTCTCTGTAAATTCTTATATTTTTTACGAGAGCGAGTGCTGAAAAAAAAAAAGCATCAGTTTTGAATTTGCTTCTATAACTTGGTGTCAGTCCATGTGGAAGACGCCCATGCTCTGATATCCCATACCGCTGCTTGAAGTTTTCAAATCTTACAAAAAAACAGAGGCAGACTCAAGAAACTTTAAGGACAAGCTGAAAAATACCTGAGGGTGAGACATGCAGTAAATCTACGTCCAAGCACCGATCAAAACTGACAAGTGATACCCGCAAGAGTTGATTTATTTTTGCTTATGTAGCTAAAAGTACAACATTTTGGATGTGAAGGGAGTCAAAATGATGTGATATTTACTGGAAAGTAAGACATGGTCATCTATCATTGTACAGTCATGCAGTAAATATTATTAAAGATAACAGTTGTTGCAGAAAGTTGATACAAGCTTTTTTTTGTAATAAAATTCAATAGTGGTTCATAAAATTAAAAACAACATTATTTCTTTTTCCAGATATGTTGAAGCTGTAATTGATTCCATGTTTATTTCCAGTGTTCATTCAGAAATTTAGTGCTGTTTATGTCCAGTGCATTTGTTTAAGCTTTCTCTCCTTTTCCTTATTATCGGCATGCTCTGCAGAACCTGGTGAAGCCTTGGGGAGTAAAAGGAGAAGAAACTGACCTCGGATTCTGACCTCAGGTTGTTTTCAAGATTTACTGCTTTTGGAGGGTAACTTAAACCTGGCTGCATGAAGGAGAGCTGAGCTGGTCAGTTCATACGAGGCTGAAGGAGGGGAGCATGCTGGAGAGCGCGGCCAAATCTTTGACATGCACGAGGCTCGTGTTTGAAATGTTGCGGGGGTTTGTTTTGAAAGTCTGCTTTTTCATAGCTGTAGAAGTGTGACTATTTATTTTTAAGACTTTTTAATTTAAATAGGTTTGACATATTATTTGTCAGTTTGCGCAGGCATGTGTTTGGGGTTTTTGTGCGTGAGTTTATGTTTTGCAATATTTGCATCATCGTGCCTTTTTCTGAATATTAAAAATAATGTTCTGAGGACATGTAGACAGAGAGACATGAATATTAAGAAATTGCTTTTTTTTAAATTAGCATGACTAAATCAGATGCTCATTTTGGTAAATATGCTTATTTATCAAAATGGTTGAGATTCAGATAAAACTGGAACCACTTTATTGCATATGTCCATCAAATATGACACTGCAGCCATCATCAATTTAGTTAAAATTAGTACAAACACAATAAACAGGTAACCTGGCTCGGATTAAAAATCTCTCCTAAACCTCACTACTCAGCCAAAAAAGTTCACACACTGGAAGTTGCATCAGTTTCCAATTCATGGCAGAAAACCAATTTCCTTTAAACCAGGTCTGGGCAGTCCTGGTCCTGGAGGATCACTGTCCCACATGTTTTCCAACCTTCTGCATTTACAGCATCTGATAGGCCGAACACACCTGATCCAGGTAATCAGCAGTGGGAAGGGCAGATAGTTAGATAAATAGATAGGACAGTGGCCCTCCAGCACCAGGATTGGCCACTCCTCTAAATGTTTCTGTATGGACACATGAAGGTCATATTTGTGATTTTTCTCTATATCTAGTAACACACAGGTTTCAGATATTGCACAGACCTCAGATAGAAGTGATCCTGTTGAGATTACAATTACAGCATCAATCAAGCTACTGCTGCACTGAGGCCCCTAATGCCGATTGCTCAGGGGCCCTATACTCCCCAGATTCACCTTGATTGTTTTATGTGGTAATTCAATTAAATGCAAATTTGTGTGGGAATATGCACAGTATCAGCTGAACTGGTAGAGGCCCCTCCCAGAGTCCTGTGTTATTATGTCTCTGTCTGGGCCCCCTACAGATCCGTAGGTTGGGGCTTATTGTACATTTGTACTATGGGTCTGCTGCAGTGGATTAATCTGGCCAGGGTTTTTAATATGCATAAGCAAATGTATAGTATAGTTTGCTTTTGTTATTGTTTTTTAATACCAAAGTGAAAGTAGAATCACAGTTTTCTTTCTTTTCTTTTTCAATAGTTCGGCCTAGTTTTCCAGCTTTCCACAGCACTAAAACTGCTGATAATGTCTCAGTACTGTGTACCTGCCAAAAGGAATAAGCACCAGCAGCTTAACATTTGTAGTTCAGAGTTCATGTCTCATAAACTGTTAGCTGCAGTATGTCCACATCCATTTAACAGTTTGGTTTTCATTACAAGTGTATATGCAATGTCTTCACAGAGCTGCTAGTGTATATGCAGGCTCTTTTGTAGGGAGTCAAAATATAACACAACAGCGAAAAAATAATGACACCTCTTTACTGACGACTGTCAGATCTGTCAGCACTGACCAAGATCTCCATGAATGAACAAGACAGGAATTCATCAGCAGCACCAATAATTGAAATGCAGGCAGCGTTACAACACACACTAGTCTATAACCAATCAACCATGAACATACTGGAGTACTTATTACCCAGCTGCGTCATCCTGCTCCGTCCTTGGTGGCCCAGAGTGTCCAGTGCCAAGCCATAATGTACAAGCTCGTTCACACAGACATAAATCCTGTTTGTTGTTATGTGAACATACCTGGCCCAGTGGCTCCTCTGAATGTTCAACAATTCCTCTTTGTGTGAATAATTGGAACAAGGATATTTCAGCCAATTAGGGTCCAACTGAGCTGACCTCTCTCTCCTCTCTCCTCTCTCTCCTCTCTCTCCTCTCTCTCCTCTCTCCCTCCCTCGCCAGTGACGGCTGAAACTCCTCATTAGAGCGCATCCACCCATCCATCGTCTTATCTACCCTCTTTTACCCTTTTTAGACCTACACTTTCTCTTTATTCCCTTTCACAGTAATTTTCCACCCGAGGTGTATTTATATTTGGCCGTGTGCTTATGGCTTCTTAGAAGTTCAGTTCAAATTAAATAGTGTTAGTGAAAAAGTTTCCCTCTTGGAGCTCTCAGCTGCATCCAGACCAGACTGTAAAGATCTCAGCTGGTTTCTTCTCTGGCTCTCTGCACCCTTTCATAGCACACACGCCTTGCTTTGATCCAGGCTCTGGCACAGGATTGGTGGAATGGAGCAAATATTGACTCCATCTGAGCCAGACAAGCTGCTCCCCCTTCCTGCTTTCTTTCTCTTTCACTCTCCTTTACACTTGCTCGGTTCCCGTCTAATCTGCCATTACCTCTTTCTCTCATATTCTCTTTCATCCCCTCTCTGGTGCTGCCTTTCTTTTCTCTCCCTTTGTGCCCCTGTCTGTCACTTGGTCCCTCTCTCTCTGCTCTTCTCCAGGCTTCTCAGGCTGTCAGTACTGTTAGGTCAGGAGGTCTGACAGATCTCTCCTTCTTCTCTCAGCTGAGTTAAGGTGCCTTCACAAAAATCAGCTTGTGGAGTTTGCAATCCGAACATGAAGTCAGGTTGGATTTCACGCTATCGAAATGAATCTCTGTCACCTGCGAGTGCTGTATGTTGAACTACATGCTACTGCCTTAAGCCTGGAACATACTTTTCCGTCTGAGAGGCTGCAAACATGCACAGGCGAAATGTGAAGTAATTCATGAAGGCGTGTGCTGACATTTTTACATTTCATGTAATTTTCAGAACCAGCCAACACATTTACCAAACTACACAGAATAACCTATTTCAATCTAAATTTGATGTAGATGCAGCCTCAGCGTTACTGGGTTATGCACATTTTGCATAGTGTAAACTGTAGTTTCCTCATAAGACTAATGCTGAAGTTAAGCTTCTACAAAATATATATAAACATCTTTATACATGTTGGGTCAGTCCCACAATCTCATAGAGGAGCCGACGCACACGCCTGCCAAATCTCAATGTCATGTGAACCTGTGCATTAAACAAGCTCACTGGTTTCCAAATCCCCTTGAGAGTCAGAAATGTAAATATTACTTTAGTTGTACATAAAACATAACATAAACAGCCATCAAGATATCTACAACATCTTTTCACAGCTGCCTACATGCAGCCAGGAGAAGCACGTCTCAGCCGTAAAGGCTCAACTAAACTGTCCAGCTTTGTCAAAGGACAATTTGGGATTATTGATTAAATGCAGCAGTAGATTGTTCATCTTCTGGGTACAGTGAATAATAGTGATCATCCTCTGAAAACCAGAAAGTTTGTGCCAAACGTGTGCAGATATTGACATACTTTACTGGACACGTGAACTGGCTGAACAGAGGAAATTGCAGTGAATCACACAAGAAATTATTTCATTATATTATATGTTTGTGTCACATCTTGTGGCAGTTCATCCAGTAGTTGTCCAGATATGTCAGCTTCATTAAGTTTAGACGTTTGGAGACTTGAATGGTGATCCATCCCAGAGTTGTGAGGACTGACCCACACGTCCATCCCACCGCTATCAAACTCTCTCTCTCTCTCTCTTTCTCTGTATCAGACCATCGGCCGTCCAAGTGAAAATTTTTAATGATAAAGATCAGACAGGTCTTTATAGGTCTTCATTTAAGTCACTCTGTCTTGCTGCCACCTTCGCAGATAGCAGCCTGGAGTGGTCCAACTTTAAGTCCTAAAACTCAGCTGGTCTGAAGAGCCTGAAGGCCTCATTAACTTCAACAGTAAAAGGGTCACAGGCGTACTGGGTCTAGGCCTTAGGCTGGGGTGTGTGTGTGTGTTTTCTGAATGTGGGGTAAGTGTACAGGCAAGAAGTTTTTCAAATGACTTATCACTCCCCCTGGGCCCAGCTACTCTGATCTGCTGTGTCATTACTCAGATCAGCCATCCGCAACAAATAACAGATCTGTTGCCACATACGGGCCTCCCCGGACACATACACACACACATACACACACACACAGCGTGTGTATGCAAAGTGGTGATTAGTTGATACAGACATTTAGATAATCGAGGTTCAGTGGTTAGTGGTGCATGTCTACGGGCCAACATGTTAGTTATTACTTTCCAGGGATCCAGAAAAACAAAGATAGTGAAAGAAGGAGAAGAAAGAGACAGATAGAGAGAAAGAGGGAGGGAGGAGGGAGCTATTAAGTCATGGATCACTGGTGGCTATGGCAATGACCTCTGGCTAATTGTAGTTAGTGATGGACATGCTTAGAAGTACAGCGATATCAATTTCACTAATCACACACAAAACCCTCCCTGAGCTACTGCATGTATACAGTATGTGTGTGCATTGCTCTCTGGAAACTACCCTCCTTATTATTGTCGCTGTTTTATTTTGGCAGATCAGATCTCAAACGCGGTCTGCAGTGTGGTTTAGTCTTTAGTTAATGGCTCACAGTTAGCTTTGAAGTCGCTAATCTCCGTCACTATCACTGTGTCCATGATGTAGGATGCCTGTCCAAGAAAAGCAGCAGCTTAGCTCTGGGACATCTCAAGGCGAGGGTGTGTTACTATGTGTTAGGTCACTAAGTACCCTTCATTCCTTCCAATCTTGCAGTCACCATTTTGCATCTCAGCTCAGAGAAATTAGGAAGAAATATCCTTAAGCAAGATTTAAGAATCTGGATCTGCTGTTATGTTAAAGAGTTAAATGTTGGTCAGTAAATATTTTTCACATGCTGCCCCTTCGTTTCTTTTATTTACATCATCTCAGCTCTCTTCTCTCCTTTTTTGCGATGAAGATGATCACACACGCCACTGTGCACAGCCCTCTCAGACACCACCAGTTAATATTAACCAGATTCAGTATGTTGCATAAACACTTTTAAACAAAATCACGTCTTCAGGATTCACATCTTTAAATTCATACATTAGTAATTATAATCAAAATAGGTCACAAGAAGGATTTTTTTCTTTTTCTAGACAAACTCAAATGCATCAAAATTAAATGATGATGATTGATTTTTGCCATTTATCACCCAGAATAATAATAATTAATAAAAAAAACAACACAAATCATCGTAGCATGATAAATGTGAGGGAAAGTCACTTCACACACAATCAAGTGAATCTGTCTGTTTCTGCAAGAAAATCTTTTCTTGATAAGCAAACCACTTCATTTTCTCCAAAATTGGATAAAAGCTAAGCTTTAATGGGTCAAAACAATAAACAGTAAAGTAATTTCTGAATTTTGGCCTCCTTCAAAGTTAAGCTCTTTATCCCATGGAGAACGTTTCATTTTTTTCCTCTTCACTTCTGTGTCACTCTGTACCCTGCGCTCTAACCCCTGTGGGCTCTTTGGCTGAAAGGTTCTGCTTTTGGAAACTGCAGTGACTGACTGAGGAGGTCGGTGGATTATAACCAAATAAATGTTGTGTAAACAAGGCAGTTTGCACATGGGTATCAGAAGGCTGTGGGGAACAGTGAACCCCACCACACACACACACACACACACACACAGACACACACACACACACAGTCATAATTCCTGTTCAGAAGTGCAGGTCTCTGGGGGGCACTTATCTGAGCTCTGAACTGGTGGAGCATGTGTGGTTTCAAGTGATTAAACTGCTATTTGAAAACACAAACATGTTCGTATTGTTCAAAAATCTATTTTGCATTACTACCACCACTAAGTCAACAGCCATATGTCAGGCATGCCAAAGAAAATTAATCATTTTCAGCTTTGAACTTGTGTCTGTAACTTTGTTATAGAACAATTAATGTTTGTATTGGCACAACAGTAAGCCCATAATGCTTTGCACTTCCCCAACAAAGTGTCTCTGCTGCAGATGCTGCCAGCTCAGGGCTGTTTCCGACAATGAGCAGATCATTACTACCGATCAGTTTGACCTAGTACAATAGAGCATTCTTATGTCGGATTGTGCAACTAAGAAAGCGGCTCTGAGAGTTATTATAGCTTAGTCAGGCCCCATAGTGATGTGTGTGTGTGTGTGTGTGTGTGACAGAGTGTGTGTGTGTGAGAAAGAGAAAGAGAGGCTGTGAGAGTGTGTGGTTTATGCGTGTGAAAGAGAGAGAGGGTTGTGTAATCTGTCCATTTTGTGTCTCCTGTCTCTCCCCTCTCTCTCTCTCTCCCCCTTGCACCCCTGACTGCCATGCGTCACACCAGTTTATAATAAGGACCCAAAAAAGTTGTCGAATGAACGGGACTGGAAGAGAGGAAAAAAACAGAACCCTTCCCACCCTGAAAAAAAAATCACGGGGAGTGACTGTGACAGGAGGAAGGGGACCGAAAGAGAGAGAGAGCAGAAGAGGAACAAGTAGCACTGCGCAGGACATCATCACATTTCCTTTAGGACTTTCACGGACCGCAGCTGACCACGAAACTGGACTCATAATCAATATCGGTGATCACTAGCGGATCTTGTGGGAGACTCTTAGGGAGCATGCGGCACGGTTTACTGTTCAGGTAAAACTTTGACTTGCACAGCTGCAACCTGCTGTTTCTCTCAGCCAACCGGGGGGTTTGCATCCACCTTTTAGAGGACTTGGTTTCTATGTTGACTGTGGTTGTTGGTGAAGTTTTTGTGGCGAAGTTTTGACTTTTACGCACGACGCCTTCGTGTTGCGCGCGTTTAGGATATATACTAGGAATTCACCCGAAGGCGGGTAAGTTTAGGTTAGAGACTTTTCTTTATCCTCGGGGTGGATTTTTGTGACTTTGCCCTGCTGCATATCTCTCCCTCTTCTCCTGTCCCCGCGGCTATGAGTTTATTCTGCAATGTGCCACAGTAGCGGCAGGGAAACGTGGACCCGGGTAGGGGGTCGTTACTTCGGCCTGAGCGGCTCTGTTATGTCGGACTGTGCGGGACCTTTGTCTGTATTTTTCGGGGCAATTGTGTAGTGTGGTGTGGGGAAGTTTCCAGAGACCACGGCGGTGCACCACACTGGGAAGAAGGGACCAATTACTCTGACTACATGTGGCTTGCGGACTGGTGATTGCGGTGATGGGTTGGTTCTCGTGGTGAGCGCTGAATGTCCATCTTAGCAAATCGTTTAGTATCATGTTCAGCCTGTTTTCTTGGCAGATAGAGCCATGGTATCCACTTGTTTTCCAGTACACTTGTCTCTGCTGTTTTATGAAGACCGTTGAGAAATGTCTTGAATCAAGTAGATTTTCAGTGAAACAGGTGAATTTATCCGAGATGTATGAATGAAACATAAACTTTTGGGAGTAAATTACTTTTCCATATGTACAGATTTTGCTCTGTGCTCGTTGCTGTGGTTCAGCATGCTTCCTAAAGTAGTTTATTTTGAAAGTTAAGGACTCTAACCTAAATTAAAGGAGGCAGTCAACACCATCCCACACCATAAACCTCCTTTTTGAACATCAAACCTTAAAATGTACCTTACAATACAAGATGTTGGATGTTGATGTGACTGATTGCATGCGGCTGGTGTGTGTGTACCACATCCTCAGGGTGTGTACGGACCCAGAGAGGCACGCAGAGAGAAAACATGCTTGCTGTTTAAACCCATTAGTTTGTTAGCACCTCCCTGGCTTCCCTCGGATTGATTGAGATGTTTGCCTGTGAACCTTGAAGGGAAAAAGAAACTTTTGTTCACCCCATCTTGAGCCCACACGCCACCTGCAGTGGGGAGGAAAGTGGCATAATTGGTTCCCAAAGTACGTTTTAGGGACTGGAACATTTGGCTGAGTGTTCGTTCAACACTTTTAATTTCAGACTAAAACTACACTGAGGGAAAAGGATAAAGGAAGTTGAATTAGGAATGAAAGTTTGTGTGAGTTTAAACCACGGAGCAGTTAAGTCCTTTATAATGCTGATGTTTTTAATGACTTATATCTGTATATTTATTTCTCCCTATCTCCTTCATGTCTCCAGGCTGTATGTGCTGTGGGGCTTTGTCGCGGTCACAACATCCGTGACCAAGGCTGCCAAAAAGAAGGTGAGTCATTAGCTCATCATAAGGGTCACTAGAGGGGTGAAAGGTGGTGACACCTTAAAGGATCAATTCACATTTTAGTCAAACCTTAAAACATTACTCACATGCACATTATTTAGATGAAAAAGTTATTTGCCGCTATGCCTGTTTCTCCTGTTTATAATAGCTGAAAGCAGTTTATCCTAAGATGATTCAAGCGTATAAGATCAGGGACAGGAGCCACAGTCCAAGTTCAGCCAGAACAAATACAGTGCAAAGTTTGTCTCTTTGTGTTTTCTTCACAGCAGCTAAACACAAATAATTTTAAATTACACAACACTGGAAGATACATCAGTTGATTAAGTCTGAAGCAGCTGAAGCATCTTATTAACTTCAGCTGACTTTCATTTTTGTTCCTGAAAGCAGCTCAGTTGGTCAATATAGCTTTTAAATGTTTTATTTAGCATTACCTGACAGCAGCTCCTGCAGCGTTACAGAGCTTCATAGTGATTTCTGGTCATTGTTTAGGTGTCCAGCCCATAGCTTGAATGTTTTGGCCACTCTCATCACACTCACAGCTTTAGAGGAGGCAGCAGAAAAGCTTGAAAAAGTCAGTGTGTACTACCTCCCCTCAGAAAACAGCAGAAAGACACAGTTAGAGACCAGGTGGCCAACAAATAGAGTTTTGCAGCTGAAGAGCTAAATATTTCCCTTAGGAGTTGGTAGAGACCCAAAACAGAACTAAACAGATGATTAATATTGGATGTACACTCAACAGGTGGCATCAGAGAAAATTCATGATCGTGTCGCAGAATGCATAAACAACTGTCTGCTAACAAGTTTGCCATAGCAAACAGATTTTTCAAGTTTTCTCAATCTTAAAAGACTCAGTCAGATATTTTTTTCATATTCACATTCATGTAGTAAAAGGTCAAGTAAAGGTCCTTTGCAAGCTGTTGCATTTGGGTCAGTTAGATGCCACAAGCCCGAATTGTATTTTGGTCACTTAGTTGTTCTCTTTTCAATAATAAGAAGCACAAGACACAGGATCTCTCTTTACGGGAATATTTTCAGTGTACACATGGTCATATGAATATTGTTTTTAAGATCTGAGCTAATTGCTCAAAAGGACCCACAGCTGCAGAGGGCTCACGGAAATACTGGTATGATCATTTGGTAGAGAAATGAAATACCAGAGGTCTGGTTCAGGCCTGACAGTACAGTAACACAGGGGTTTAACCAGTAGCTCCAGAGGTCGGCAATGGCTGCTGCTGGGTCACTGCACAGAGCTCATTAATGGTCCCAGTTATGTGGCAGCTGTGTGTTTGATGTCACTCATTATGACAGACCACACCTCCCCTCCAGAAACACACACACACACTCAGAGTCATTAGCCTTGTCTGCTGCGACCCACTCCCTCGCTCCTTCTCCCCAAACTCTCTGTTTTCCTTTTCTCCAACACTTTCACTACTCACTCTTTAAATCTGGATAAAGCAGTGCCAGAGTGAACAGAGACATACATAGAAAGTCGCACACACCCGCGGGTCTTACACCTGTCCACCCCTCACCCCACCCCCTATCCACAAACAGTTTGCACAGTGTGTTTACTTGCACATTTCCGCCCATTTACACACATTTAGACACTCGGGAGAGAGGGGGGAGAGAACTGGAGCAGAGATTTATGTTTTGCTTCTTTCTGAATGGAAACTTTTGTTCAGCTCTCTTGTTTGCTGCTCTGCCAACCAGGCCAGTGCCTTAGATATGAAAAGAGAGGAGAAACATTTATCTAGAGCCACAGTGGAAGACATCAAACCACCACCTGGCCCCCGCATACATGTAGTCGCACAGATATGTACAAACACAAGCCCACTGCCAAACCAGCCTTGATTATGGCACTTTGGTTTATTTGACACAATTTATATCATCTGCTCCTGAGCTGTTGGCAGGTGAACGAGCAAAGATTTTAATGTGAATATTTCTGACTCAGAGGAAGGAAATTCACAGCTCATCAGTGGACTGTGAAGAAACAAGTTTATTTTGCCAAGGCTTGCACTTTTTTCTTTACCTTTTTACATCAGTCGCATGAAAGTGCAGTTTAAGTACTTTCTGACTGATCTAACATTTTACAGTAGAGCATTTTAAAAGTGGTGAAAGCTGACTGTTGAATCAAAACTTCAACACAAGATCAAGGCATTTTATAAATGTTTTCTTTGAAGTGGAGTGAAAAGTCTTCCTACTGGATTAAATTAGAGTTGGCAATCTTTCTGTGCTGCTGATAATTATATTAAATTAAATTAAATGTTTTATAAACAAAACTTATTTTATCTGTGTTTCATTGTGGTAATGTACCAAAAAAAAGTAGTTATACATTATGCATATCACGATGGCACAGGGCTAATTGAAATAATAAATAAATATATTCATTCATCTTCTATACCGCTTAGTCCCCGCAGGGGTCACGGGTGTGCTGGAGCCTATCCCAGCCAGCTTACGGGCGAGAGGCGGGGTACACCCTGGACAGGTCGCCAGTCTATCGCAGGGCCACATATAGACGAACAACCATTCACACTCTCAATCACACCTACGGGCAATTTAGAGTCCCCAGTTAACCTGAGCATGTCTTTGGACTGTGGGAGGAAGCCGGAGTACCCGGAGAGAACCCACGCAAACACGGGGAGAACATGCAAACTCCACACAGAAAGACCCAGGGCCCACCCCGGGAATCGAACCCAGGACCTTCTTGCTGTGAGGCGACAGTGCTAACCACTGCACCACCGTGCCGCCCTAAATAAATATATTTAAATAAAAATAGTCAGTGAAAATGTAACAGCTGCACACTAAGTCAGAGCCAAAACTAT
>OMLM01007795.1:0-12406 GCA_900302695.1 Helostoma temminkii
CACCCTCCCCCCCTCTCTCTGCAGTCTGTTCATGCACAGGTCTCTCTGCGGCACACTTGAGCCTGCAGGGATTAGTGCTTCCCTCTTCGTGAGCCTTTAAGCCTTGTGACCCGGGCGTCACTCACTGGTCACACCCTCCACTTGTCTTCTAAACATCAAACAGGGCTTCGTTCATTTGTGGTCAAGGTGCTGCTGACTTGAAGCTGTAACAATCCTGAGCTGCTAGCAAAGACAATGTAAACTGTGCGGGACTTAAAGGTTTCTTGTGTACAATTTTAACTCCACCCTTCCACGCACTCCCTCAACTGCACTTTGCTGCGTTTGTTTTTGCACGTCTGGCCATTGACATTAACAGCTTTTGCCTGCAAAATGTGCCATTAAGCTCCATAAATGAAAAGCACAGATTGATATCGCAAAGTTAAACATTTAGTTTATCAGGAGAGACAAAGAACAAATGATTTTTTTTGTTTGTACAACCTGCAAGACTAATACGGCTGCATTATTGTTAAATTAAAGCTAAAACCAGTCACCAGTGCCACAGTAAAAACAGTCTTATAAAGGACAAAGCAGTGCATGTGTTTGAATGTATAAAATCTAAAAGGTTATTAACGTTTAATCCTACCAGACAACATACTCTTCAACCGAGAAGGAATACTTGACACAACTGGTAGTGAGCACACCTTTTTCAGAACCAGACGATCAGGTGCCAACTGTAACGATAAATATCAGGGTGTGATGGTTCACTGACTTTCTGCATGTGGCAATGGCTGGTTTATCAACGTATGATCATGCTCCTGATCTGCTTGTTTATATACAGAACATTAAAGAATATTATGAAGACGCTGTGGGTCAGAGTGGCACTACTCTTCTACCGTGATTCATTCTGAAAAAGTCATTTTATATTAGCTCAAATTAACAACAAGTCACTGCACAGATGATGCAGAAGTCTTCCTGTATGTGGCAGAACTTTTACAAAGTCTTTCAACCATGCGGAGTCCTCAGGTTTTTTACACTGCTTTTCACTCAGTGGATTAATAAGGGCATGTTTAAACATCCGTGCAGGTTCCAAACTGCTTCTGGTCCAGTTCACCTGCAGCTCGGTCAGAGTCCTTTTATGAAACTCAGGGAAACTGTGACTGCACTTAAACGATGCTGCAGGCTTCTTTGGCTGAAGGTATGTAAAACACGAAAGCTATCTGACCTGCACATTTTAGGCCTTGTTTTGCATTTTTGTAAAACCAGGACCTACTTGTATCATCCTGTGTCCTTCGTGGACATGTTAAGCTACAACTGACTCTGAAACTGTAGACTACTAAAGCTAAGTTGTAAATATTAACAGATGCTTGAACTTCCCGTCCTATGTGGCGGGATCACACATCATCTAACTCCAACATGCACTTAAGGAACAAACAGCAGCTGGTGGCGTCCATCTCTTGTCAGTGTTTGTGTTTGAGCAGCGTGTACCTGGGTGGCAGCCCCTCCAGAGCTTTGTTCAGGCATTGCGGAGTGTTGTCTGCCGTAGACAGAGGAACATCTGGAGTGTCAGCTTTGGAGTCAACGTCACATTCTCCCTCCGTATCGCCTTGCAGGCCCAGTCTGTCATCGCCATCGGCCTCCTGCCAGAGCACACACAGATATTCAAATACTTACTTAAGATAGTGAGCGTTCACCTGACACACGGGTCAGTGTGGAAAACAAAAGTAGACAACAGGGCAGTGTACACAAGGTGATAACAGAAAAGAAAACATTTAAACATCATCGTCCTATCAAGAAAAAGATATACAGGATGTAAACTGTGAGAGCTCCTGAGATGCAAATGGCAAGGTAGTCGATAAAGTTGAGTCTAAGCTGAGAAGGGGAGGCGGTCGTTTAATTACTCCAAAGTTCAGTGTTTCACCTGGGAGGGAGAAGAGACTACAGATCTGGTGCAAGCTCATCCCCGAGCTTGGCTGGGATTCAAGTAGTTGCAAGTGAATGTCCTCTTTTGAACCAGAGACAGACTCTGGGAATTCAAAACCATCAGACGGTCAGTGACTCTATTTTCTACATAACATTCAATAGATGTTATGTAGAAAATAGACAGGTAGAAATACCTGGCGAGTATCTGTTGTCCAGAAAACAGCTTCTATTTCACAAAGGTATTCTGTAAATTTAACATACAATCACAATGTGATTTCTACTTAACTGCCAAACCCTCTCAACGTTTCCCTCTCTAATTCTACACTTAGCTCTTCAACCACAATAAATAGTGAAAAAGTCTGTGAACAACTTTCAAATGAAATTAAAGACCTTGTATGAACTGTAACAACAGCACAACTAGTTTCCAGGGCTTCCTTGTTGTCTGACTAGCACTGCACCCAACCCCAATTCCTATCCCTGCAGGTGATGTGTCCACAAGGCGATGGCTCCGTGTTGGTATGGACGGTGAACCGAACAAGCCCCATGGTTCAAGGCCCAGCCGTCCTCTGGAACCACTTTGCCTTTGGAAACATTGCCCCCCAACTATAAAATAGATCCTGACGACACGAAAACCCCTCCACCACAGAGAAGTGGTGATTTCTGCCTCTGGACCTCCTAGGTAGAGCTTGAATGTGTTGTTGGAAAGCCCAGCATCGGGACTACCTTGCTGAACCTGCTGCCACATAAATATATTTTACTTTGCTTTTCTGGACTCTCATTAATATGTTTTATTAACTTTAGTAAGTGTACAGCTTGCATGTGTATAAATATTGGTTAAAAATGTCCTAAAAAAACTTGAATCTTGATTTTTTTTTTTTATTGATGTGCTCCTCAATCCATCCAAACATTCCACAGTTTTCACATATTTCAACCTAACGGGCCGCTCGAAATGTCCACAAAAGGAGAAAGCTTCACTCCTGTCTAATCAGGAAGATGGAGGATTACTGGCTGAGCGTGACTGAGCTGAAAGTCTACACCTACGACACCTACGACACCTACGACAGGTTAAAAGGCTGCTACCCAGGAGGCAAAACTCTTCATTGGTGATAATGAATCTTTAATTTGGATTTAAACCAACATACTGACTGTGTATATACAGTGGGATTCACTCTGCCTCTACCATGAATTTCACACGCAACAGCCAAATCTAACAGTGTGCTATGTGCTTGCTTTAAATAACCCTGGGGATCGCATCTGCTGATTTGCTGTTGTAGTTTATTATAGTAATACATAATTAAATTCCTAGAGGTCTACACGTGATCTAAGTCTACGCATGAGAATCAGTGGTTTCGCCTCACCCAGCTTAACTTATCACTTATTACATATTTTTACCTAAAATAAGGAATGAAGTTTAAAATGTTGTTTGTGTCCCAACACATTGAAAAGATGCTGTTCACTCTCAGTTTACAGCAAACAAAGTCCTCTAGGAATAATCATGCCCCAGCAGATCGGATCACGACCAAATCTGTAGGAAGTTTAATATTTTCATTTGAAATAAAAATAAAATAACCAGCGCAAAAAAGCCCAGTTTTTAATAAAATAAAAATGACAATAACAACAGCCACAACTTAAAAACCGAGGGAGCATGATGTACAGTATGTTCAGATGTTTGTGACGAACATCATGAATAAATAAGTTAAGTGACACACTAGAAACAGCCTAGTGCTGTTGTTCGTCAGTTAAACACCTGAAAAGTAACATAATGGTGAGAAGAGTCTATATTTAAAACTTAAATTCATTCTGAGCTCACACAGTGGGACTTTCCTTTTACACTTGAGAAGCTCCCTGATGCTCCTGGACATTTTTTCCCTTTCATGGTTGCTTTTGCTCAAATGTTGCTAAATATGGTTAGTTTGGTCACTGGGGTTAAAACATCTCTGATCTTGGACATAAGTTGTAATTAGCCAGGAAAACAAAGAGTGAGTATTTTGAGTGTGTGTGTGTGTGTGTGTGTGTGTGTGTGTGTGTGTGTGTGTGCGGGGAGGAGGGGGGGAGGGGTCACTTGGGTCGATGTTGGAGTTTCAAAAGAGACGAGGAGTAACTGTAGATTTCTACTCAGGTTTTAATGAGGAAACGTTGCTGCTCGCAGACTGAACTGGTGAAACGACACAGAGCCCTATCAGGCAGTGTAACTTAAAGATCTAAAAACTGAGTCTCTAAAAGACTGTTCCAGGACTGAAGTGAGAGTAAAACAGAGCAACACTCTCCAAGTTTCAGTTTTAATGTTTGAATAAAATACTACAGAAACCAGACACAAGGAGAGTTAAACATTGAGGTCACATAACATGTACGACAAAAATACTTGAAGTAGTTTTAGAATCTTAGACTGTTCAACTCATAATTGGATCATGTATTGTTTGAAAAAAACATGATTTCAACAAGTAAAAGCTTTATTTTTTATGATTTTTCCGCCATGTAGACAGGGTTGCAAGTGTGCTTGGTGGAAACATCTTTCAAAACCTCATATATACAAATACAGGCAGAGAGATCAATCTAAAAGGTCTGGAAAGAGAATAATTGGCTTTTCCTCAGTTATTACAGCTACAGCAATGTGTTATTTAGGGTTTGAGTTCCAAACGTGTGACATTGTTGCACCACATTAACACTCTGCCAAAGGAACATATGATGAAACACAAAATAAGCCACAGCAGGTGATGCAACCAAAAATTCACCTTCTAGAGGACAGGTTTTTCTACAGTACGGTGGGCTAGAGACACATTAGTCCTGGCAGCTCGGCTCACCTTTGCCGTCACCTTCTTCTTCCTTCTCCTGGCCATTAATGGCTGCTCTGCGGATTCGAGAGGTCGAGGAGGGAATCACACAAGTGCAGGCAACAATCGGTTAAAGCCACATCCACACTAAAGGCCACCAAAGTACCAGGTCCACAACTTTTCTGAGACAGGAAACAGGAAAAACTGCCACCAGACAATACGACTGATTACAGCTATCTGTCATCAACCAGGTCACCAGACTCAAACAGTGTCACTTTGCTGTTCAACTAGCTTTGAATCCTCAATATCTTTTCTTTCATGTGTCTTTCTGCAAAGCTAGAGTATGTCACCGAGATACTTTTTCCTTGTTTCAGAATTCATTGCTCACAGGTACTGCTGTACAACTTAAACTAACTGAGAATCTGAATTTATGAGAAGATGTGATTCTCACTATTCAATAAGGAACTACCTTATCGAATCAATATTCAATAAAGTTATCGGAAAAATAACATGATTCTCAGAGTTAGTGGACTAACTAGTCATGTCACTGTGCCCTGCAGATAAAAAGATGTTTCCTGCTCTGGTGTGTGTCTGAGTGTCAATGTGCATGCTTATCCCTTTTATGGTCACATATTTCCTTGAAGCAACAGTGGAATAAAAAATATTTAGTATCATAACTTAAGCTGCTATTATCTATTATTAATGGTAAAAAACAACACTTTCTAAACGTCAAAACAACACTTTCTAAACGTCAATACAGCTACAACTATTAAACAAGAACTTGAACCTGACTCAAGTGATCAGCACCAGCATCTAATTTCCTGTATTTGTGAGTGAATCCTGAAAATCTCAAGCCTCAAAACGAGGAACAGTTAGCAAATAGCTATAAATCGTTATTGCATGTTCATTTAGTTTGACCAAAAGTACCCAACGACTTTCACAGGAGCAGTGACCCACAGTCCTAACACTTTTCACTGAGACCACAATTACTGAGACTGAAAGCCCTGAAATTCTGTGAGGTCCAGACCAGTAGACAGTAGCGGCCACAGGGGAAGGAATCACCGATACCTGGCCTTTTACCAAGCCAGTTCTAGGACTCTCTTTGTGTCTGAGCTGGATCTCAGCTGGTAAAACCGGTTCCATCCTGGCACCAACTTTTTGCTGGACTAGAACTTCGAACCAGTTGAGTCAGAGTTTGGGAGCTGGATGGAAAAATCAGCGTATCATTTATTGGATTTGTTCAGCTGCAGTGTAACTGATAAAATATTGCTTTTTGGCTAGGTAATGGCTAAAGCACCAGCACCAGCCTAAAACCAGCACCAAAGTCTCGTTGGCCAAAAGTATGAGTGAGCCACTGAGAATCGAATACTGAAGCAGCTCTGCTACTAGCAGTTCAGTTTCAGCTTTCAACGGTGCAGCCCTTTTCTACCCAGCTTTACACAGTCATGAATGACTTTCTCCACTCATTCTTTCAGCTAGTTGTACTGTGGCTCTGCTGTGGGTGAAATACATATGACAATATGTCTGCAGATTAGCCCACAGTGTAATGCTACACATTATATAACACTGTTTGAGTGTTAACCTAACGTATACTTAACATGTAACACAAAGTGCTTCTTTATTGCACATCAAATCTAGAATGTTAGCATGCTAACGCTCTTACAGTTAGCGCTGTAAAATGCTAGCCACCATAGCTTAACCTGGAAATTTTGCATGCTATGTTAAAAATAAAGGTAGCGTCACGGCCCTGTTGATTGCTGGTAAAATGATGCTGTTGATTCTGACGTAGGCCTGAGCTATGGCGCATCTCAGCGGAGGGGTCAACGTAGAAAGATGCTCATCGTGTGGGGAAAGAAGGAGGAAAACGGGTCTGGAGAAGGGATTCGGTAGTGCTCGTTTGGGGAATACTGGAAGAATCTTCTAAATCCTTCTGCCATATATGATGGAGTTTTTTTTGAGTTGACTTTACATTAACAATAAATGAACTGAACAAAATCCACTACTGCCACCTCAGAATAGCATATTCTGTCTCTAAGTGGCTCCAGACCACTAAATGTCACTGATTTTAAAAGCCAAAAGCCAAAGTTAATTAACAACCAATCTAGTATTGTGCTCACTAACAAGTGTTTTGCACTACATTCATCAGAGTTAACTGATCCGACTTGATTTTAATCAGGTTGTAAGCAGCTGTGTGTTGTGCAGTTTTTTATTTCCACAGATATCCACAGTATCCAGACGGCTGCTGATCTGGTTTCCCTATTAGCTTCAGAGGTATGTGAAGTTTGCCGTCTTATTAATGCGCCATAAAAGTCAGGACTACTAATAATAATACTGCAGTTGCAGTATTTGTTATTATAAAAACTGTAATTACCGGAAAAGTGCAACAACTTCAAACAACTGTAAGCAGATGTTGTTCACTTTCTGACAGGAGACTATTGTTTTATACATCTGCTATGACTTGGCTGGTGTGTGAGCCCCGAAATTGTTTTGTTTGCAATATGATTCTCTCAAGTCATGTACCTTCGGTAAGACAGCGTGATGACGGCTGGGAATGACATACCTGGCCTCCAGCAGCTGAGGAGGAGGAGGAATAAACTGACTAAGAGTTGTTGTACTGTGTGTATTGCTTGTTATTGTCAATTTATATAATTAAATAATTAATGTTATTGTTATATTGACGTGTTTAGTCTGTCTTCTCCGAAGCGGTGATCTCTATCAAGAGCTTTTTGCCAACTTATAGATTCCAGTAGGTGTTAACTTTCTCTGTAGATATTTGTTGTTTCTACCACTGGAAAACGAGAACACCCTATGTTCACAAATTGATCTAATATTTCCAGTTTCTAAAATTATATTAGTCCTCATAATTAGTTAGTTTGTATGTTTAACACACACTGTCGCACAGCAGAGGAGATGTGTTAGGTGAAGAAACCGAGTGCATTCAGTCAACCAGCTACAGACATAACAGGAGGACTTCTACGCATAGTAAAAGTATTTGATAATAGTTGTTGTTAATAGTTGTCAAGAGATTTCATGATGGGAAAAAACATTACAAACTTTTCCTACAGCAGAGAGAAGCCACAGCTAGTAAAACTGTTAAAACTATACTGTGCCTCGGTTTAATGTCACCAAGCTAGAGGTCACAAACAAAACGGCACAGAGTGAAGCGTTAAAGACTCATCTGGTGTCCAAAGACATTTCTAACTAGAGTTGTGCAGAATGAAGCAGTGACCATCGGGGCATTAAATGGCCTGCTGCTCCTGCTGCCGCCGCCACCAGCGGATCTGCCGGAAGCTTCAGGGACGACCAGCTGGACACCAGAAAGCCCAGGAAGGTCAACTGTCCTGTAGAGGTGAAGCTGCTAAAAGTTCTGGCAACAGTTTGCAGGACAGACTGAGCAGAGCACTACAGGTTCACTGTATGAATTAAGCATATGGATATGTAAGTGTAGCTGACTAATTAATCAGAGTAAATACTGGCATTGGGTGATATAAGCTTAAAATAATTATCAGCAATTCAGTAACAATGAAGAGTATTTTCCATCTTTCTTTTCCAGCTCGCTTGATCCAGGAATTTTAAGAAACATAGTTACTGGAAATCTGTGTTCTCCACATGCAATCAGTGACGAATCAAGACAGCACGGCACTCCAAAACAAAATATTAACAGCATTTAAAGGCTTTTTTTGACATCTCTTGTCTATTAGAAAAGTCACGAAGTCGATTGCAAAACTTTTGCGGAGGCCAGCAGTCAACATCCAAAGTGAGTGTTACCCAACGCTGTTCTCTTGGTTTCCTGGGGCGGATCACACTTTCAGTTTGGTCCTTGCTGCATCACTGTATGCAGTGAACTCAGGCTCATACCATTAATTACAGGCCAAAGAAAGCTTGTAAACAAAAATCACATGTTTTTGTAGTAGCTATTTAACTAGAGTGAGCATCATCTGTGCTCTTTGATTCCTCTGAATCTGTTTTGACCTTTGTTAATTTCGCTGCACATAGATGTTTATAAAACAGAGGAACTACCGGCTCTTAGTCACCATCCAAGTATCAGCCACTTTCCCTTTTACCCATAAAATCTTTATGTGGTCATTTCCTCAAATGGCTCAATGAGTTTTGCTTCTACTAGACTACACTGCATTTCTATCTGAAGATAGACATTAACATGATGGATGGTTCTGCCTGCTCCAATAACCAAACCAAACTACCTATGAGCACACATGAGTCATTCTAGAAAAATCCAGAAGAAGAAAATACTTTAAGTTTAAAATAAACTGTGTGTAAACTGTGAGCAAATCAGTGATTTTTCTTCACCAAATGTAAAGCACCATGCCTCCTAGAAACACTGTTATTAAGGCCAATGTGGCAAATATTAAGTGAAAAAAGGTCAGAGCTCCAGACTCGAATCCAGTTTATTTATCTTGTTTAATCTAAGTCTATGAAATGTTTAGCAACAGAGGATCATGTACAGATGCAAAGTGAAGGTTGGTTCAGGACTTCAACTTGACTTATTGACGCGATAATAATAAAATAGAATAAATCAGGAGATGCTGAAACTGATAAGCTGATGTGTGAGTCCAAATCATGGGCTAAATGTGCAAAAGCACCTCACGACTGATCCAACAGTGATGTACTGAAAGCAAAGTATATGCATCATATCAGACGTCATATTGAAAGTGATGATAGCGGGGTGCCATCACACAGTAAGATGAAAACTAGTGAGCTTTTAGGAAGTTAAAGTTCACTATTACTTGCTCAAGTTCAGTGTAAATGGGCCAAGGCGTCTTAAAGTAAGGACCACCTACTCACAGTTTCTCTGTGAGGTGACATGTTCGAATGCCTTTACTTGTCTGATCCAAATGATCAAATTCAGACTTGTACGACGAGAAATTGCACCGTTTGATAGGAAACCGGACTGAAACTAACTAAAAGCCAGACGACCAATGGTAACTTGGTAAAACTAATGCCTGCAATAAATCCTCTCTTCCTTAACAGGATTCAGTTCAGTTTTAAATCCGGTTTAGAGCAATACTGAGCAACGAAAACAGAAGGGATGACAGAAAAAACGACGTGGTTCTTTCCTCTCACACTGTGCAACATCGAAAGTCTTCCTCTTCCCCTTCTGCTTCAAGAAATGGCCGTTCATAAAGACGAGACTTCCCTCACAGCCAAGGAGGATTATATCTTTACCTGCCACCATGTGGGGATCCTGTTAAACCCTCCAAACAGACACAAAGAACTGATGCCAGAGCAGTGAAAACCACCAACTAACGCAATAAGTATCGTCTTAAAAAGAAAGACTGGGTTCACGCTCCACTACACTCCTGAGTGAATCTATCAACGCTTTTCACGTCTTATGGATTTATTTCATTTTGTGTTGTACCCAAACTAAATATATGTTTGGATTGACATGAAAACTTTTTACTGTATATGACTAAAATTAGATTTAAAAAAAAAACACATTATATCGCCTTGTTTGCAGTTTTGCAGCCCTAATAAACAAAAAAAGTGGCACCGCACCAGAGGTTCCTCCAGAGGAAATTATTCTGGATTGTTCAGTGGTCTAACAATTCATAATCTGGACAGATGATTATTAATTTCAATAACAGATAGATTAGTCGACTAAAACAGTCATTAGTTGCAGCTCTGGCGTCAGTGAGGTGCCATTAATGTGGAGGAGGTGCTAGTGGCAGCGGGTGATTGGTGTCATGGCTCCATCTTCCTGAACCACGACCCGAGACTGTGAACGTTACACCGATACACCACTAACATTAAATTAACATTGACGCCTCGGCTACGGGGACGGCTGCTTGCAACATATTCAGAAACATGTGCACAGTATTGGTAAGTGTGTTTTTTTCCTCTGAGGTGAGTTAATCAGTGGGATTGCTCAACAATCACAGGCGCTGGTGGTAGTGGAGCTGTAAGGTGGGGCCGACTCTGAACTTTGAAACAGTCCCAGTGAGGGGTAAACTTTAAACAGAAAGATGTCTGCAGTGGAGAAGTCCATGAAGTGACAACACTTATAGAAACTGCACACTCTGAGACAATTACATTCATTACAACTAAACAATTATCTAATGTGGAAAGTGCATCTGTACGTAAATGTAAAGATTTATTTACTCAGTTACAGCTCTGAACCACTATGTGTGAAACTTTACCATCAATGTGCACTGAAGACTCAGTTTTTGCTTTTATTTTGTTGGTTTGGATGAAGGCGCCTGCCAAGTAACTAAATGTTAAAAGGTTAATATACAGAAACCATTAGTCTCATTATAGTGTTTATTATATATCACAATACCATCCACAATAATTTTTTTTCCAAGTGGTGCAGCCCTAGAAGGAAATCTGAGGTAAACAATGTCTAAATTCAGAGAGTCAAGACAGGATTTTGAGATAAAAAGTCTGAATTCAAACAGAAAAGTCAGAATTCATAGAAAAAGTCAGAATTGAGTGAAAAAAGTCAAAATTCAGACAGAAAAGTCAGAATCCTGAGTTCTTCTGAGACATACTCGAATTGTGAGACTAAACAGTCTGAAAAAGTCTGAATTCTTAGTTTAAATCCAGAGAAAAAGGTCAGAAACAGACTGAAGTCAGAACTAAAATATTTTTCATCTCCTCTCATTTGTTTATTTACTCCAACAACTCCCTCACACATCAGCCTGCACACACGCCTCTGAACGGGACACGATGTAAAAACGCAGGGACCCTCCCGACTATTGTGAGAACGTGTAAGTTGCATGAAAATGTGTCATTATTTCTAAAATAACGAGCAGAATCCGCGACGCGTCGTGTCTGTCGCTGCGGGAGCCCGCAGCTAACTGACTAACTAGCTTATGTAGCTTCATGCTAACCTGCTAACCTGCTAACGTTAGCTTGACAACAACCTGCCTAACTTGTTCCGAGGGCGAGGTCTCGCAGAGCAACTGGCGTCTTGTCAGTCGTTACGGTGCGACTCACCTTGTCGCTGATATTCTCGGTGCTGTCAGGGTCCTCCCCGCCTCCTCCTCGCTTCCTCAGCTCCGTCATGTTTCGCTGGTTTCGCCGACGGGACGTTAAAGTGTCACATAAGCCGACTCCGGTGGAAGGAGGGAGAGAGGGGGGACACAGTCCTGGCTTTTACAGATAAAGTCCAGCGAGTTCGACCCGGTTTTGACTCAGAACCTCGGTCTGCGATGAAGGTCAGCTTTCCTGAAAGTCAGCTAGTGCTACCAGACAGGTCCAGGAGGTACTGAGGACTCTGCTGCGTGTGTTTGTTTATCACCGCAGTGCCTGTCCCTCCTCCCGCTGTCAAGTTACACACCACACTGACAAAGCAGCTTCCGGTATCAGCTTTCACAGTAAAAGCTTCTTTAGGCGTGAGCTGCAGCACCTGATTTCCTCTCCCAGTGGTGGGAAGTACAGTTTTAAAGTACTTATACTTTTATGGTGTGTTTAAATTAGTTTTTTTTTTATTTGCTACAAAATTTAATAATGTATTTACACTACCAGTCAAAAGTTTGGACGCACATAGAAAAGAAGAAGAAAACCAGATTATATTACAAATCAAATTGATCAGACGTACAGTGTACAGTGTGATATTGTAAATGGCTATTATAGGTAGAAACAGCTTTTTTTTTAAAGGTCTATAATTAGCAAACATTAGCCCTGTTTCCCAGTAGCAACGTTATGTTTGCTAATGTACATTTAATAATTTTAAAAAAGGAGAAATGATCATTAAAAAAAAGTTAAATGATGATAAC
>OMLM01007795.1:17098-33502 GCA_900302695.1 Helostoma temminkii
TGATAATAAATCTCTCTGACGGTGATGGCTTGACACTGTGGGCAACACACACTCACAAAATAAATTCACATTTTTGTAAACAACAACAACAAAAAACAACTATTAGGAAATTATAAAGAAAATAAGTCATTTTGCATAACTAGGCCCACTAGTAAAGTCAACCAACAGACATTAATTATTGACATTCATTTCTCGCGCTTCCCTCCGTGTTATTTCTCTGGACTTGCCTTGACTCGTGAAGCAGACTACACACAATTTAGTTTTTCATAAAGCCAGGAGTGGTTAGTTACAACACTATGTTACAGGCATTTCTTTTTTTCCCCTCAGTGACCTTTTTTGTTGCGTGTTGGTTCCTCTTACAATTCAAAAGGCCATGATAAGTATTTACAATATAAACAAGTCTGTTATGTCTTGCGGTGACAGAGGAAGGAGTTTTCCCTGTTCTTTATCCTAAAGCAAAAATGGTGGTTGACTGATAGAAGCGTGCTGCATCCAGGGTGTTTTTGCTTTTTTCTCCTCCATGTTAAGAGTGCAGGTGGTAAAAGTGATGAGTTTCTTTTTTTTCCTTGACATTCCTCTTGTTACGTTCTCAGTGTGATACTGTACATGTTGTTACAGGATGTATGAACTGATTAACGTGATTTCAGGGGAGAGGGTTTTGGGTTATGTGGGAGGTGCTGAGGGCACATCAAGGCAGATGGAGGAATGAAATGCTCCTTAGGTCGGAGTCCTCAGGAGGAAGTGTATCTTCCGCCAGATGATGATGATGGAGCTCAGTTTCTGCAGCCGTCCTCCACACTTCTCTCGTGCTGCAGGTTGTAATAACAGTTCTGACAAACTCGCACTGGTGACGAGATCTTCAGCCGTTTGATCTCTGACTGGAAGCGACTGCATCTGTAAAGCAGGAGAAAACATGGATCAGAAGATCACATTTGTAAGACTTTAACAAGGACAAATGTAGCTTTTGCTCTAAAGACAAACTGTCAATAAAAAATGTAAATAAAAAAAGTAGCAAAAGTTTAGCAACAATTCTTTTTTGATCCATTAATAGCAAGTACTGACAAAATAACAGAGGATCCAGGATTGAGCCTTGCGGAACACTCAAGTTAAAAGTAGCTGAGGATGAAGTGAAAAGGAAACATGCAAACTATTTACAGCGACAGTTGTGCTGGTAGTTCTCATGAAATTTAAGCATAACTAGAAACAATGAATAAAAAAATTACTAAATGTGGGTGGGAAACGCTGAAATATGTTCAGGGCATGCAAACATCCTGAAAATGTTCTTGCAAAAGCCTTGAACACAGTCACATGGTGAAACTACCCGGATTAAATAAAGGCTAAAATATATAAATAATCTGTAAAAACTACAGCATAGAATAGGTTAAGGAACTAATAAATTATACCGTTTCAATTTTAGACCCAAAATGGTTTGGTACTGTATTTAAATAAGA
The DNA here is from genome assembly GCA_900302695.1 of Helostoma temminkii. Classification (NCBI taxonomy): domain Eukaryota; kingdom Metazoa; phylum Chordata; class Actinopteri; order Anabantiformes; family Helostomatidae; genus Helostoma; species Helostoma temminkii. The sequence goes on from OMLM01007795.1 coordinate 18,550, forward strand.
AACGCTAACAGCATGGTTTAGCAAAATGTCTAGTATCAGAAGTGTTATTATGACCAAAAAAAAAGTTAGGGTATATCTCTACAAGATTAGACAATAGACAATTAATAAATGAGCAAAAATAAAAAATTAATAAATGAGCAAAAATAAAAAATTAATTTTAGAAAAATATCATTGATTGAAAGTTAAACAGTCAGAAACTCAGCTAATCTGCTTCATCAGGAATGTGAGAGTGTGATTTGACTCTTTATGTGGGAGGCCATAGCTCACTGTAAGAACTCGGCAGACAAAAGGCCTTTGAGGTTTGAGTGGAAAATAACTAAAGAAAAAAATGGATGAGTACATAAAGACACACAGAGTTACTGCAGTAATGTTTTTACTTTTGGCAGAAGAGCTGCCCGCAGTTCCTGCAGTGGTGGCGTCGCTCAGTGAGGGAGAAGCGAACTGTGCAGCCGGAGCAGCTGTCAACCACCTCGTCCTTCACCCAGTGATCAGCAGCTGAACGGCCTGGCTGGTCGCTGACTGACCAGCTAAAGACCCGACCGCGCCCATCGCCCACCAGGATCTTACTGTGGTCCCTGAAGAGAGCAGAGTGTCGGGCAAAGGAAGAAAGCGTATAGATGTTTTTTATAAAGTTATATCACACAAAATTTTAATTTAGAAGAAGCCCTCCAGGTTTATCAAATGAAGATGACAATTATCAAAAACAAAACTCTTAATCATACACTCGACAGACTCGCTCTCTTACTTTGAGATGGCGAGGGAGGTAATCTCAGCTGGGTGAGCATTGTCCTTGCGATCGAACGCCGTGTGCATGGTGAGTTTGCTCCGGAAGACCAGCTGGCGCTCCCATCTGTAGCCTGTGATCACACAGAAATAAACGCTTGAGAAGCAGGATTTTAAAAAAGCAACAATGTCATCAGATCAGCAGACACAACACTTTAGAAAATTCTTTTCCTTTGGGTGTTTTCACACTTGATTTTTAAAAATCACTGGACACTCACCTGCCCTGAGCTGGTTATAGGTCCGTGCCTCCATGGTGGACGGCTGCAGAGGCTGTGGCACTGAGCCCTGGCCTGGATGAGTTGGATGAGGGTGGGGACCTTTGATCTGACCCTCAGAGTAGTTAACAAACACAAAGCCGTCCTTCTCGTCGATGCTGAGGGTGTCAGACCAGCGGTGAGAGTCGTCAGAGCCGCTGTCCATCGACCAAGAAGCTCCTGCTCGGGCTGAGGGACCTTGAAGGTATTTATTAATCAGGAATATGTTTCACGCCTCACAAAGGGAATGACATTTCTCAATAAACAAAGGATTTAGTGGATGGATCAACCTCCATAACAGAATGAAAAAGTAAATATAGTCCTCGTGGACAGAGAAACTTTATATGCTGCTGAGTTTTAAATTTGTCCACTTTCACACTGCGGAATAAATCAACTCCAACATCAACTGTAAATGTGGATGCTCTGCGTACCTCTGGGTCTGTGGACTGTGCTGCCCGGCTGGCTGCCTCCGCCTGCCGAAGGGTTGTGTGCAGCTTTGGGCTCTTGACTCAAACTGGGCTCGTCGCCGTCTGACTCACTGCTGTCGTCGTCACCATTGTGACTCTCGCCGCCCTCTGCGAAACGAATAAACATTTATGAATTTATTGTTCCAGAGGAGGTGTGCAAACAAAGTAAATGCATGTCCATATTGTCTGCACTATGTAGTGTCAGAGCATTTTCAGTTTCGTTACAGGCACTAATTCATCAGTTTCTTATGAGGACTCACCAATCTTCTCCTCGCCACAGCAGTCGGGCACATCTGGCTCTACTGGCTCTGGAGCAGGGGTTTCTGGGACTTGGAGGAACTCCATTCTCCAAAACTACAAGAGAATTCAAATTAATGAGTCGGATTCTTTTGTCTAATTAAGAAACAGTGTGCACTATTCGAAACAGAACGCTTTTTAACGGATACTCAGTTACCCTGACTACGCCATCTGAGTGGCCGGTGACGATGACGTTCTGCGTGTCCCACTCGTTCATCTCAGAAACGCAGCAGCACAGGATCTGCTGGCTGCGGCCCGTGAAGGTGTTGGCGCTGGCGATGGGGCTGCCGTTAATGCTCCACATGTGGATGTATGTGCCTGCGCACGACACAATATCTCCCTGCACAAACAAACAGTCTTATGAAATACAATACAGTAATCCGTTCATCCACCTGACATCGACTGGATGGGGTGTTTAGTGTCTAAATTGACGGGAAATTTTTCTAACTCACCGTGAGTTCATTGATGCACAGAGCAGAGACGGGTGCTCGGTGTCCCCTGAGCTGTGTCACGAAGGAAAGTTTGTTGAGGTCCCAGATGATGCAGGTTCGATCCCGCGAGCCGCTGACGACAATGTGGTACGCTGACGATGCCGTCAGACACGTTACAGCATCTGTGTGACCCAGCAATGCCTGGAATACAACACGGTTGAGAAACGAAAGAGTGAGACAGACCACATACAGTGACTTCAGTTAGGGAGACAAGCATGACTTTACTATGCTTGGAAAGAGTCAGAAACATTAATGAGGAGGATTGAGCCTCACAAGAAGCCAACAAACGGTTGAATGCATTTTGAGGTTTCTATAGACTATAGTCTATAGGACTAGTCCTCTATAAAGGGTGTATTTACCTGTTTGAGTGTAAGCGACTTGGCTCTCTCCTTGGATGTTCCTGTCTCCCACACACAGATGGCAGTGCTGGTACCGCCGGTGATAACCAGCTTCGGATTTGGACAGATGGCACAGAGGATCTGACCCCATTCTGACAGACACTCGTACACCACCAAAGCCTGAAACAGGTTTAAAGATTTAGATTGTGCCAGATGAGGAAATGAAGATTGAGGGCGGCTGCGTTACAGTTTCACTCATTAATCAAACCTGAACAATGTTTCTGAAACCAATAACCACAAAGCTGTTTTTACTAAATCTCCAACAGTCTGCAGAAAACCTGAGTTAGAAACTTCTATAAATCAGGTGCATTTCTATTCAAGCACCACCAGGGGGAAACATCGTCTTTGATAATAGTTGACATTCACTTGCCGGTTTCAAGGTGAAGGAGCATGAAACCTGCAATAATTTATGTCTATTTAGTGTTGAAAATAAACATAAATGGTCATGACACATTACGTCACACTACACAGCAGAATGGAGGTTAGTGACACACGGATGCTGCAGCCTGGAGATCCAAGTGTGGTTGCGTTGAAATCTGTTTTATTGCTGTTCTATTTACTGCTACTGACCTTTTCAGATTCATAGTTAGCCAGACGACAGCTGAGGTCAGCATAGCCCCAAGCAAATGTCTTGCTCCAGGTTGGGGGAACCAGAACTTTGTTTTGCTCCACTGCGAGGATGCCCTTGTCGGTGCACACAATCTGTCCCACAGGTTCCTTGAGCTCTGGACAAAGATAATTAAAAATAACTGTTGAGTCTAAAGGTGTAAAATGTAAGATAAATCCAACGTGTGATAAATGGAGATGTACCTTTGACGGGTGCTAGAGAAGGTCTGAGATTGTCCAGATGATGGAAGAAGATCTTGTCGCTGTTGGAGCTTGGAGGAACGCTCGTTACGTCGCCGTTAGCTTTGCTGCGAACCCGTTTAGGAGGGTGGGGCTTCTTAAACAACTGAATCGCAAACACACAACAGTCAATGAGAGAATTCAACATCCATTAAAGCCTGATGATGGTGAGCCGTAGGTGTAGTTATATTACTGGTTACAGTAATCTGTCCTGTCACTTCATAAGCAGCATCTGTAGCAATGGAAACTGGAGCAAGAGTGGAAGTAATGTTGGATGTAGCAGCAGCACTGCTAGCGGTATTGACAGAGTTACTATTAGGGATGTCCTGATACCGATACCAGTATGGGGTACGCCACCCTCAAGTACTCGTACTCGTGAAACTTATCTGATACTGCACCTGATACCACTTTACAGCAGAGCAGGACAGGACGTAAAGACACAGGATACAGGTTAATTTAAGAACATATTCTCCTTTCCCATGTTAAAAAGCACAAATACCCACAGAGAATACTGAAAACTCAGAGCTAAAGCCAGATACACTGTCTACACTATTCTACGCTTTGGAGAAGAAAAACAAAACAGCTCAAAGTCACTCCAGGTGGAAAAATATATATTTTATGCAAACTAAGGGTTAGCATAACACACATTACAATAACTTTGCTAATGCCAGCAGCAGGAGACAGTAGCTACAAATACTCCAGAGACATGTCCAGACACAACCCGCAGGTTGTCCATATAACAGAAGCTCTTAATTAGTTTATAGCATCGGTTGTTGACAATACCAGATTCTACCACCTCCTCAGCTGCTGACGCTCAGGTATGTCATTCCCAGCCGTCATCACACTGTCTTACCGAATGTACATGACTTTGAGAGAATCATGTTGCAAACAAAACAATTTCAGGGCTCAAACACCAGCCAAGCCATAGTGTGTGTATAATGTTTGGTTGTGAACAACAGAATCCTGTTGTGTCTTCTATTTTATCACAGTCAGAAAGCGAACAACAATTGATTACAGTGTTTGAAGTTATTGCATTTTCCTAGGAATTATTTGAAATAGTGTTTTTATAGTAAAAACTGCTGCACCTGCCATATTATTAAGTACTCATGTCAGTACTGACCTGTTTGGGGATTTGTCCAAAGTTGTTGATGAAGCCGATGGTCGCCGTCTCTTTGAGCGGGTCGTTGATGTTGTAGATGTCCACCTGACCTTCGTAGAACAGGTGGTGGAACACGTTGACTGCCTCCACAGCTGGTGGACCTTGTTGCTTGTAGCCAAAAATCAAGTCGATCCACTCGTGAAGGTGGGCTGATACGTAGTCACACTCCAAAGCCTGAAGGCGGGTGGGGGTAACAAGATGGACAACGTCAGTGTGAACTGAGTGAAAAACATTTTAATGTAAAATGTCACAAGTGGGTTCATTTCCAACCTCTCTGTGGACTCTGATAAACTCTCTTGGGTCTCCCTTGGCCCAAGGTGGCAGGATAACGTCACCCAGTTTGGTGCCATTCTGCTTGGCACCTGAGGCATCAAACAACAGAGGACAGTAAGATCATTAATCATGGGGCACTCGGTTGACTTCATCCACCCGTTCTCATACTCACCCAGGTCAAAGTTGTTGGAGTTGAGCATAAACTCGGGCAGATAAAAGAACTCGGGAATGAGCTCCTTCACGTCGGCCATGTTGTGCTTGGAGGCGGAGAGCCAGGCTTCACGCACACTGTGAAACATCCTGTCAGCCAGGTCAAAATGTCCTCCCTGGTAATCACAGAAGCAGTTTGACAACAGTTTTGCACAAGGTCTGGACACTTGAGGAGCATCAACAGGTTGCTGCCATCTATTCAGTCCAACATAATTACATAAAACTGTGTTTTTACTGAACAACCGAAGGGAAGCTAATAAGAAATCAAACCTGAAGTCTGAGGAAAATCTGTGTGAAAGGCTCCATCCGAACCAGATAAGATGCTACAATCATGGCCGATGAGTAGTGGGTGCCGTAGTGGTAGGCTGGGGTTTCACCTGGTAGGACAGAAAAAAAGAAAAATGACATTTAATGTTAACACTGACTGAGGGCATCCTGTTAAATGATGGTTTATTTCACAGATCTTACCATTGGGATCTTCCCAGTCCTTGTATCTCTTCTTGTACTGTGTCAGTCTGTCGTCCGTTTGGGCTCCCATTGGCTTGGCGAGGTTACGAAACGTCTTGGGGTTGTTCAGGTCCAGTTCCTGGTTTACATGTCACCAAAGGAGATTAACGAGGGAAAATTCATGTAATTTTCTGGTGTCTGTTTACATTGTATCAAACCCTACAATCACCTCTGAATCATAGTCGGCCAGGATCCATGGAAAGACGGGGTACTGCATCAGGTCGTTGTAGGATCGTCCTGCCAACGTGTTCAGATGCATCAAGTACTGGAAGTTACTGATCTCTCCCCTCTGGAAAACAGACAGCAAACACATCAGTGAGGATTGTGGTCGCCTAAAGTATGAATTCACTTTGTGTTGCTGAACAGTAGGGTTGGATTCACACCTCCCATCTCTGTGTCACAGACTTCTCACCAACTAGTGTGCTGAGGAGCCCAGACCTGACAAAGACAAAGACAGACAAGGCGATGAGTTAAAACAGGTCAGTATTTTCCTTGTTGAATTGCAAAACGATTATGGTTTGGAAAATCTGTAGTATAATAAGGTTTGGTTTTCCAGTAACTAATTTCTGGGCCAGTAATACGTTTCTACAGAAGCCATATCCATTTATGATTTTTTAAGATTTAAAAAGGCAATAAATACAAACATCTTCAGTGGAGGACTTACCCTTGTTCCACACTGGTGTTGGGCCTTTGGCCTGAAACTGACTCTGAGCTGTCAGCCAGTGAAGGCACCACTGCCAAGAACCTGCAGAAAATTAATAATAAAATAAAAAATATATATATAATGGCTATACTGGTCTTATTGTGAATGACTCAAAAGTAGAAAATCCAGCTTTTCAACAAACAATCCAGCCTGAGTCAATGCTGCAATAAAACAAAGTTACTTGAATAAATTATGATATAAAACTACAGTGTATCTTAAATATATTTTACCAAATCGCAGCTTGTAATATCATACTGTAGGCTTAAAAGAGAACAAAATGTTTTTTTGTTCCTGTTACTGAAATGAGAGCACGCAGTTCTGTGGACTGAGTTACTATTTATGTCCTGTACCTTTGGTAAACTTTGTTACGGACTCCTTTTTGAAAGGCTAACAGGTAGTTTCTCCCGTCTGCTGAGAATACTTCCACTGCTATTGGCTGAAAGGAGACAACACAGGATTTTTAAAAACATAGTCAAACATTATCACTGCAAAAGCTTTGATGCTGATACTGTCATTGTAACCCGGGACACTGAAACTGAGTTCTGTCTGGACATGTGTTCTCTGCTGACCTGTAGCAGGTAGCGCCTCTTGTGAACCTCCTTGATGTCTTCATAGGCGAAGATGCTGCAGGTTCTCTTCAGCTGGCTCTGGCCCTGTCTGGCTCCTCTGGGGATGATGGCTTCATGCAGACTGAAAACAGATAACGGACAGTGATGCATTTATCAGCTGTCAACTCACATCGTCATAAAGCAAGTTTTAAAAAGCACTCTATAAATACATGAAGCTAAAGCACTGTTCTACATTAGTCAATAGGCATTTGGATCTACAAAGAGTTTTGCAAATGTCCACATCACCTACATCAATTGAGCAATTTAAATTTTTTCTATCCTAGAAACATTAAACTAAACTACTTTGTCATCTTCCTCAGGAGAAATTATTAAGGGAGAACTACAGTAAGGCCTATTAATTCCTATTAATCTCCAATATGCACCACCAGTCAGTTGTTTTACTATCTTTGCAAAATGTTTAATGATCAGTTATCCTTTTAAGTTAATAAATTAAAAACTTAAAACTGTGTCCAGCATAATCGCAGTCTGAACTGTTGTGAAATGCATTTAGTTTGTCCAATAAGACAAAGGAAATAAATAGCAAGTTTTGGACCAATTGAGATGAGATGATGAGATAATTCTTTTTCGAGTCCTCATTAGTTTTTCATGTTGTGCAGATAAAAAAAAAAAAACTGAGCCAATTCCCTAAAAGCACAAACATGCGGAAGCTTTGCAGAGTTTCCAAACGCATGCTCCATCAGCAGCATTACATCATCGCAGCAGCAGAAACTTCCACTGCAGCGTCCAGAGGAATGACATCAGCTTCTTATTCAGGGAGGAAAAGCGCAGTAACTGTGTCGACTGTCAGCTGCAGCTTACAAAATGTATTCATGATTAATTATGTAGTCCTGCTGTGAAACTGTGATTCTTTAGAGCTTTGTGCACATTCAGAAGTGTGGACCTACTTCGGGGGTAGTGTGTCAATGTCTCTGATCTCCCTGGACATGGTCATGGTGTAGCCATCAATGACGTAAAAGTGCTCTTTCCCAAACAGTAGTAGACCCTCGCTGGTGTCCAGACCCTGCACCCTGGCACAGCGGTACATGTGCTGAATCTGCAGCAGTGAATCAAACAAAACAAAACAAAAAAGCATCTCAGTTTAGAAAACAATTATTTTATAGTAAAAAAAATTAAATAAATAAAATTCCACCAATCAGTGAAATAAATGAAGCAAGAATGAATGCGCTCCTTTACTTAACAAGTGTTAGTGAGGAAGCCTTTAACTAAACTGCAGTTGATGAAAAAACATGTAGTTAGTCTGTCGTGGATGGAATGATGTGTATAAGACTGCTGAATCTAGTTTATCTGCTGGATTCATAAGAGATCAATGAGACGATATGATTGACTAAAGCTTGTAATGTGTCTAAATGTGTATATGAAACAAATAACTCTGTGAGACTTTCATTTATACCACTGAAAATAACTGTGAACTATTCTGTGAATCTGATTAATAGTAGGAAAACTATTAGGAAAAAGTATAAAAACTTTGATAGGGTTCAGCACAGACAAAGTAAACTGATTTTAGTCAGTTTATCAGCCATGAAATGACCGTAGGAAACAATGTGACTGATCTGTATTTTATATAACCAGTCGTGTTTCCCTTTCTTACCTTCTCTCCCTCCTCAAGGAGACGCAGCAGTGACGTGTTGTCAGTCCTCTGCTCCTCCTCAGGCCCTCCACACTCCAACAGCTGCTCCTGAATCTGCTCCTGACTGTCCTCATCTGCACCGTCCGCTGTGGACCGAGACCTCTTCAGAGGAGCCTTCACCAGGCCTGAAGAGCAGTGCACAAAGGTGTTAGAGAGGGATTTGCAGAGCTGGAGAGAAGTGTGTTACTGTACACCAAATTCATGAATTAGCTGACCAAGACCAAGCAGGAACCAAACAGCTTTTAGAAACCATCTTTTGACATTTAACACTCTGTACCTTTAACTCTTGCAATGGTGTCCTCTCCGTGCTCAGGCTCTTGCTGTGCGGTCTCCCCCTCTGCGCTGTGCTCCACAGAGTGTTGGTACATGCCAGGGTTTCCGGACAGCAGACGCATGTAGTACTCTTTACTGTCGTAGCTAATGGCTCTTCGGTAGCGAAGAGGCTTCTGAAGCAGGGGAGGGGGCAAAAAATAAAGGCAGGTGAAGTCACTGCAGCAAAGTTATTATAATATATACTTGAAAAATAAATATTACAAAGCTAGACTGAGTTTTTTATGTTTGTCAGTGAATAGTAACATGCAGTCACACCAGGCATCAAAAGGAGCTCAATTATTGTATCCTGCGGACTCTAGGAAGGTACCTGGGTATTGTCAACCATTGTCAATAGTATTCTGTGCAACTACTCAAATTTAAATTATGTGTTGTGATCAGGCCTGGGGGACGGCGGACTTAATTATACTGGGTTGTTTGAAGGGGCCATGAGCCAGAAAATGTTCCTCTGAGGGTTGAAAGGAGACCGACGCTTCCAAAGCACTATAAATTAAACTTTTCTTAATCACTATAGCCAGCTTGTAATGTTCGTAGACAGGATGATTAATCATGAGATAAATGCTTAAAATGAAAGAATGAATGTCTGTGTTTCAGGAGGCTGGACTTAATACAAACCTAAATGGATGTGCCTGTGGGCCATCTCTCTCTGTGTCTTCCTGCCCAAATAAATTATTGTGGAGTAGAGAAAGGAAGCCTTTGGCGAACTGAGGGAGGGGGTTATTTGTAGAGCAAACAAAGCTAAATGCGTCTCTGGTGGTGCCAGGAAAAGCGAGCCACTGGCTGTTGGTGTCATTTCCTCACATGGCAGTGATGAGCTCGTCCAAGAGCAGGAGAGATATTCTCACAATGGAACTGGTTGATGTTATAGACACAATGGAGAAATTTCACTTTTTCGCATGTTCAAAGATTTTAGATAAGAACGCACCCTTTTGTTCCAGTGCTATTGACGTCTAATGAAGAAATTTAAGCAGATATTTAAATACAGCAAAGATTAAGTGGCATAAATAATGTAAATGCCAGTATAAACTCAGTTCCCTGTTTTTCAGGGAAAGTAATGTGTTAACACATGTTTAGATTAACTTATGTTACAGTTGGCTTTCTCGAGTAAGCTGATTTCCTCATGGAAAGGAGAAACCTAGTTTCTGTAAACAGAGTAGGGAATTAGAGAAACCGATTCAGCCAGGTACGTTTCTCCAGGAGAACTCAGCTTGATGATTTCTCGTAATTACTCAACATCAAGTCGTAAGTCTGCAACTCCAGCCAGTCAGTCAGTACCGACGAAGAAAGGTCAAACAACTTCACCATGACCTGGGTGACTGAGGCTGGACGAAAGATGAGATCATTACCCTAAGCGAGGCTGCCACATGTCTAAATCAAGTCTGCCCAAAGTGAAGCGTAGATGTCTCACTTTTCACCATGTGCATGTGCGTCTCTCTCACAGTGATGTCAGTCAGCAGAGCCAACACACATATAAAAAACAATAGTTTTTTTATTGTTTTTTTTAAATTATTGCTGAGTTAAACCCGAATACCTGCGCTGAGTTAGTGCTTGTCTCCGTCTCAGCGATGTATGGATAGTGGATATAGAACATGTCATTGCGGACCATCTTCTTCCTCATCCGGCAGGGCCCCTCTGTCATCTCCAGCAGAAACTTGTCCAAGTGGGAGCCGATGGGTGGGCCCCAGAGGCCCCGTTCACGAAGCAGCTCATATTCGATGGACGCCCACTCCTCAGTCACATACTTCAGAGCGTTCTGCTGCCGCTGGGAGATGGAGGAACGGATGAGACACAGGTGGTGAGTCATTTTAAAATGTTTCCATGAATTATAAATGCTGTCACAACTGCCACACCAGCCTGTGAATGTGTACCTGTGCTGGGTTTTTATGTGGTTTATTGTCCTGCAGTAACAACCTGACAACATTGTTGCATAACAAATCACACCATGTAGCTGGTTTTTCTGTATGACCGAGCTCTAATACATGATCTGTGTAGTACCTCTTGATATTCTTTGTACTGCATGGCCACCAGGTCTCGGACAACAGCAATGTGAGTGAACATCCACTGAAAGGTCTCCTGTTGACCAGAAATTAAAGGTTATAAGGAACAACAGAAAACAGTTTAAAGGTGTTGTGTCTCCTACAGGACTTCAGTCAGTGTCAGGAGTTGCTGTGTGTACCTGTGCAGACAGGCTGTTCTTGTTCAGGTTGTTTTCCTTCTTGTTGCGACGGACGCCAGTGAGCTTGGAGAGTCCGAAGCCGCTGCTCACTCGGGACAGTTTGGACTGGGCTGGTGCCACAGCTTCACCGCGGCTGATGCACTTCTTCTCATGGACTGAAGGATGAAGAGAGCGGAGAAAGAAAAACAATCAAAGCCGTCGAACTGAGCTCACATTGAAGTAAAGGGCATGAGGGGTAAAAAAAGAATGGAAGCACAGCATTTAATATTTAAACAGGCGCATCACAGCTCTATTTTTGTAATTTTGCAAATGGTACCCTGCAAGAGAAGTAGAAATGTCTTTTTAAAGTTTTAACAGCAAAAAGGAAATAACCCAGAAATGAGTGAAAGCTGAACCTCTAACTCTGGATCAATGGATGGAGATAGTTCAAAAATAACTCATAACTCATGTGTTTTTGAATTTGGCTTTTCAGTGATTTACAATGGTAGTAAAAAAAAAAAGAAAAAAGAAAACAATCAAGTTTGTGTTGGTAGCATGGAGAAAAATTAAATTTGAACAGATGCATAAGCCCAGTGTTTCCATTTACTTTTTACTTCCATAACTTTTTACTAAAACGTATTAGAGCATTTTGTATTAAAATGACTATTTATTAAGTAAATAGCAGTTATAATACAAGAAACTGTTCTTATGAGGTTTTATTACTTAACCAGATTTAGCTAATTTAAAGAAAGCATTTAACAGTATGTGATTACCTGCCAGAGTATCTGGTACAGTAGATTTTGTTAAAACTTCTACAGGTGACTGATAATAATTTACCACTTTGTTTGCACCAGGAATAAACAATCATTAATGAACCGAGAAAGAGAGAGAGAACCAGATGGAAAGAGACACATCAGCAATAACAGGCACGACTGGCAGGGCTTCAGATTAAAGAACTTAATTTTCAAAACAACACCAGGCACTTCCAAATAGTTGACCCAGATATGTAAAGCATTCCCTCCAAGGGAATAAAGGACACCACAAATCCAAAATGGGCATGGCTAAGTGACTGTTCAGCAGTCTACGTGCTTCCCAGTGGTCGCTCACCTAGGTGGTTCTGCCAGCTCTTCAGGGCTGGCTCCTCCAAGGCAGGACGGGCTGTGGCGATGTCCACATGGCCTCTGTCATTGCAGGGCAGAGACACTTTGAAGATGTCCTCTAGCATCTGTCGCTTGCTGTGCATCAGCTCCGTCCACACACGGTTCACAGCCTTCAGCAGCAACTGCCGCCCTGCAGAGCAGGATCAAGAATTTGTTTTCACAACCAAGTCACTCCGCTGTCATAACATAATACAATAATTTGCCAGTCTCACACCACACACATGAAACCAGTCAGAAACACTAACCAGTTCACTCGCCACCCACACACAAAAAAAGACAAACTCTGCACGTAACAGTGTCTTACCCTCGCTGACGTCGTGACTGTGTGTAGCATCAGCCTCGTTCTCTGTGGGCATCATGACATGCCAGGTTGTCATCCTGGCCTCGGCTTCCAGACCAAAGCCCTCCACGCTGCTGCGGAGACAAACACACTACTCAGTACACGCCATGTAGAGAACCCAGCGCAGTGCCCACAGGGAGAGTTGGACTGTTTGGTTTCCCTGCAGTAGATAAATCTGCTCTCTGCAGTTGTACAGTGTTTAAGCATATTGTCTTCCCAGCATGTTAGGAAATTCAGTCTCCCCCACCTGCTGCCATTTTGGTAAATATCAGTATGTCTGGCAGGACACACATCAGCACATTAAAAAAAAAGAACTTATCACATTTCCACTCCACTAGTATGTATGTGAACATGATTTTTCTGTCTGAAGTAAACTGGATATTTAGTGTCCACAACACGAGAGAAACAGTGGAACAGAAATGGAGATTACTTTACTTTTGTGCTAGGCTAAGTAGGTAACAAGCTACATTTCTTATCATATTCTCAGCAGCCTTTAGTGGTGTACAGTACAATTTAGCTAAAGCTGTAATTTCTGTCTTCATCTGAAATGTGTTTACATATCCTAATCTCATATTCCACAATGTGAGTTTATGCACAGAAGACATGTAATTTGTCTTTTGTGAATTAAGTTATAAATTAATTAACACTTAGACAGCGTTTGTATGACATAACAGTAAAAGAAAAGAGCTTTAAGAATAAAGCCATATTGTCCATTTAATGCTCCACGTTTCAATGCTTAACAAAATGCTTTACAATTAAATGGATAGTGTTTGTGACAGTACACATTTGAGATATTTCACGTTTTCTGAGGAAGCTAAAAATGTATTTTAAAAAAAAGGATTTAAAAACAACATACATCTACAATTAAAACACTAAAACAACAAAATTAATTTCTAACTTTTTTTAACCCGTTTCCCTTTTACTTTAAATTATATGTACATGCATGCAGTATTGTATGTCCAGCCTGCTTTTATATAAACCACAAGTGCATACATTTGTAAATGTGTACATTATGAAAACCTTGTATACAAGAATGGAGCTCATTCTTCTCTTACTTAAATATTATCTGTCCTAATAAACATAAATAAAATAAAAGTTAAGTTCTTTGGCACAAATCCATAATGTTTATTAAACAACATGTACAGGACTTGTTAAAAGGATAAATTCACTTGGTGTGCAGCCTCTTGTGTCTTCTTACCTCCCGCTGTGCAGGCAGATGAAGCAATGAGCCAGGCAGGCCACAAAGTCCTGGTCGTGGTTGCCCGGCCCGAGCACGAGGTTGCGGTTGACAGTGAGAACCCGCAGGGCGTCCAGCAGGGCCACCTGCTGAGCTACCGTCTTGTGAGGTCGACAGAGCTGGTAGAGCACCGTCCGGTTCAGACAGTGGTAGATGGTGTCAAGGGAAAGACCCTGGGAACGCCTTTTAGACTGCAGGAGACAAGAGACAAAAACAAATAGAAATTTAACGGAAAACATTTTGTCATGCTGGTGTTTTATTTGTGACTGTCCAACTGCCGTGCTCTGGACATGGACAAAACTGTTGTGGAAAAACTTGAGCATCCATGCTGAACTTGTTTGAGACTGTAAATGCAGCGCTGCTTTGCTAGTTACAGTTTCATATTCTGAGTGAAAAAATTGTAAACAAACAAGCAAACAAACAAAAAGCTTCATTCCGATAAGACCGGATGTGAAATAAAGAAAATATCCTGACATTCTGTCTGCCAAATGTTTTCCTGTCATGTAAGTCAAAGATATACCTGGTTTAGTATCGGAGACATTGGAATTTCCTTAATATTACATGTATTCTGGTTGTTAATCAGTCAGCAGGTCAAACAGATTAAAGTTAAAAATTAGGTAAATAGTTTCCTCTTGTATGTCAAGAAAACTGCAGCAGGAGTGTCTTACAACCACTGGGTATTTACAGCCACATGAATGAAATGAGAAAATGCATTTTTATTCTCACTACACACCTCTGCATTAACTAGAGCATAATCTATATAAATATTTTACAAATGAATTGTGGTTATTTAAAAGTTTCTTAAAACTGAAAAAAATGTAAACTTTTTAATCAAACTTATTTGTTTTTAATCATTTTTGTCCACTTGGTTAAAGGAAAGATAATGTACTGTAAAGGTACAAAAGTTCATAGCCTATTAATGCCAATGTAAACTTATCAGTGAGTCACTAAATTCACATAATACAACCAACAAATATGTACTTTATTTAATTGTTTTTATTTATTTATTTATTTTTTAAAATTAATTAGAGAAGATCTGTGAAGTGTCACCGTACTCAGCAATAGGTCCCAGCGCAGGCTCTCTAAG